>CM034157.1:113601161-113908661 GCA_019776745.2 Taxus chinensis | reverse complement strand
TGGGTTAGACTAAGTTGTGGCCCTTTTTATTATAATTTGATAAATATATAAATGACTTTTAATTTAGGGATTGAACGAATAATATTGCGCATGGGTAATTATATAGGGATATTAAATAATTAGTGTATTGTAGAATTTGAATGTATAAATAAATATTATGTGACCGGTCGGGTGCTAGGTTAAACCAAAATAGTGACATTGACCTAGTTAATATATTTAAGTTGAATTAATGGAAACCCTAGAAGAGGATTAACATTCAAAATGATTGTTAAAATAAATTAACAATATTTAGCCGATGGGGTGGGAGTGGTGCGGTCAAGTCATATGGTTATGTGCTTGCCCACCCAGTTTCAAATCCCCTTGAGGTACGATCCTCCTCGAAGGTGGTTTTGCCGCTAGAGATGGCATCTCTACTCGTACTGACACTAGTGGTTACTCCTCACTGCTGATGTTGGTGGCTGCTCCTCTCGTTGTCGATGTTGGTGGCTCCTTATCCTCTCGCTACTGAAGCTGGTGGCTGCTCTACTCACTATTGTTTCTCCTCTCACTACTGTCGTGGTTGCTCCTCTCACTATTGACACTGGTGGCTTCTCCACTTGCTGCTGACCCCAGTGGTTGCTCCTCTCACTGCTGACACTGGTTGTTATTCTAATTGTTGTCCCACTCATTGTGGTCATTTTCAATGGTCACTGCATCTTCACTATGGTTTCATGGTTCCTTCAATTAGGTTCCTAATAGTGGTCCCCTTCATTGTAACCAGGTCATGGATCCTCTCAAAAAATCCTTAAGTGTACAAGGATGTGGGTCCTTTCAAACACCCTCAATTTACCCTCAATCCAAAATTTTTTTAACAATATTTAATTATTAATTTGGTTACGACTACTTTACAAATACATAGAATTTATTAACAGATATTTAATTGATTACAACTGGTAGAATCAATTAAATGTAATTAAAGTGTATAGTCTTGGTAATTTAAAAAAAAAGAGTGATTTTTCTTAATTGATTTCCAATTCAAATTTTCCAACATTTGATAGAAAAAGACTACAAAATTTTGCTTTGTTCAATTTGAAAGGTTTCTTAAAGATTTCTCAAGATTTTTTAGTTTTTTTGGGGTCATTTTGGTCATACTAAGTTCAATTTAATATTGCATTTGTCTTTTATATCTTGCAAGGTTGTTCTCATTAATATTTGATAAAATTTTACAAGTATACAGTGAAGTAAAAGAACTTATACATTTCCAGAAATAGAGATTAAACTATCTCTTTTTCCATACAACGAAACATTGAATTTATTCCATGATAGCCTTAAATGTTTTTCCTTCTTCAATCAAACATTAAAATAAGAATGCAATTTCTATCCTTTCCAAAATCATATATTTTAAACAAGGTAGAATAATACAATTTCTTCTCACGTGTTTCTTCCTTTTCCACTTTCTAACCAGGGATTCCAATCACAATTTGATGTTCTAATTCAAAACAAAAATGCATGTGAAGAAAGGTATTGCAATCCTTTATTGGATTCAATTATACAACTTTATATCTTTCAATGTTTTAATGCAAATCCTAATAGATTTCTATTTATTTATTTTCAATGAACATAACAGAGTATAAATATATTTCACATTTCAAATATAAAACTTTCATAACCAATTACAAACATATTTTCTTCACAAAATACATTACAATTTCATCCATTTCAAAGTGGGAAAGGTTACAATAAAACATATTTCACAAAGGACTGTCAAAATGTCTTTCTTTTCTCAGCTCCAGGATAACAACAAGCATTCTTCTCATTCTTCCAATATGATCACAATAATAGTGTGGGGAAACACAACGCTCTCCACCAAACCAAGACATCCAAAAAAGAGGAGAATCCATCCTTATTCATTGGCCCCTGAGCCCTAACCACAATGCAATAAGAAATGTATTTCAAATCATGGCAACAACAGGGTTCCACAAAACATACACATCAATATTTCAACATGCACATTTCAAAATAAAACACAGTCCAAAACAAAAACAGCAGTTTACAACTGCATTGAAACATTAAGATAGAACTCAAGATTCATCATGCAAGCCAAAGGAGCAAGAAATATGGGGAGGCTGATTATGCCTCCCAAAGGGAATTGGGTATCCACCTGTAACAAACCACCAGTAAAATTCATCACACATTTCCTTATGCCCCCCACAATTTTCATTATGCCCCCCCCCACATGGATTCCCCGTAGCCTTCTCCTACACCATTCCTATGGTAGTCTACCCATAGCCTATAAATACACAAAACATTCACCATTCACACAAACACAAAAAATAAATAACAGTATAAAAGAAGATATAAGATCCTACCTCTCCATGGTAGATTTTTTTCCAACACAACAAGCTTTCAATGTTAAAAATAGTCCCAAAATCAGCAATCTCTATCCCAATGCAATCAATCCAAACAACCAAGCACCAACATGTAACAGTATTCCCAAAATTTCCTCCAAATCAAGAGCTCCAATCAACAAGAAAATTTTCCCCAAGGAAGCATTCCAAAGTTTCAACAACCCAGAACAAAGCAAAGAGTTCAAATTTTATAGGAGAGGAAAGAGGAGAGGATGATGTGGATCCATGTGGGATGCACACATCCTCAACTCCAATACAAAAGTCAAATTTCATTCTCCAAAGCACAATAAAGACGTGGGTGAATAATATTACAATTTACTTGCACACTCCAAAAAGCCCACACCCCAAAGGACTGAATTAAATAAAATGTAAGTAGAATGCAATTAAAACATGCAACATGATTAATAAAAATACATTTAAAATATATAAAATCAACCCTCCAACCATAGGTATGGGTACTAAATAAATTTAAGAGGTATGGGACAAGTTTAACTTGTCCCACAAGTCTCCAAAAACATCCTCCAAGGACAAATTCGAGTTTCCAAGAAGGTGGAGTGTTTCATACTCCAAAATCTGACTTACACAACTCTTACACATACTTACACATTACCTACATATTTAATGCAAGAGCCAACAACTTCTATCCCATATTACTGGGTTGGGGGGTGGGGTATGACCCCAAATTTGATTTATTTATTTATTTTAACAAAATGATTACTCACATTAATTATCCACAATTAAAACATATAATGAAAGGGGAAATGCTATCACAAATATAAACACATACAAACATTTAATAAAAAGTCCATTTCACATTAATAAAATAATACAAAACTTAATGGTCACATTCAAAGGTGATCCCCCCATGGGAATCCCTAACACTAACATGTACACACACAAACAAACAAAACTAGTTGCCATGGTGACCTATGTATGAATGTATCTATATATTCCAATGTGGTATGGTCTCCATATCCCCCGATATGTTTGTTATGATAGTTTAACCTACTAAAATTGTCAAATACATCCTGTTGGCCTCGTGGCCATATCAGAACATCCAACATGATATAAATATCAATCACAAAATCATCTATACATGCAAATAACAATAATCAAGGCAATCAACATTATCACTTACAATTTATATTAACAACTATATCATCAGTCAATAATGTAAATATTTTAGCTAGGTTACTCACAATATCCAAAAATCATATAATTAAAAAACATTCATAATATATCCATGTCAAATAATTATCATCAAATTTGACATATAAGTGGTATCTAATAAATCATGCATCATAACAATTCAAGATCATATCAAAAGGTGTCAAAGGGAAGTGGGCACTACAGAATTCTTCTTACTACAACGGGTTGTGATCTGAAAATCAGCTCACCTCTTCTCTCTCTCTCTATCTCTCTATTTCTTCATACTCTTTCATCACATGTCTATTCTTAATACATTAATATTATCTCTTGTAGATAAGGATGATTCTACCTTTATGATCAGGTTTCATCTTCATAGGGGAAGGATCTCTCATACTTCTTACACCTATTTTCTCAATATTCAACCTTTCACCCATTTCTTCCGCCAACATACAGTGGTATTCAACAACCTATTTTCAAATCTCTCAAGCCTTCATATATAAGAGAATAAAATCTATTGTGTGTCTCATAATCTACCTATACCTTCTTATCAATTCAAAGCCAATTACAAAATGTTACAAGATCTTTAAAATAAAATAATCACATCAAAAAATGCAAAGTGTAATCATTACACTTGAATGCATTGGCATTTCAATTCCATTCCAAGTTCTTGGTAAACAATTTATAAACATCTAATAATTTAATGGTACACCAGTAACCCCTTTGAAAAAGTTATGACATCTATTCCAATTTGACTTCTGCACTTCTAGTTTAAATTGTTTATCAACATATTTGTTTCCAGCTAACCAATACTAAAATTGTATTCAAGTCTTACTAAATGCATTCAAAAGAGTACACAATTTTTTTTCATGTTGAACATGGTCCCAATAAGGGATATACAAAAACCAAATTTAAGTAAACTCACCATGCGATTGTTCTCATACCACAATTAGAGCTCCAAAACATAGCTGATTCTTAGTAATTCTTCACAAACTGATCTTCAAAATACAAAAGAAGGGGGACTAGGAACATTTTAGGTCTTATCAAGCCTTGAAGATTCATCCCCATTAATGGCCCTAGATCACTACCAAAAATGATAAATTGAGAAACAAGGTAACAACCCAACAATATAAAAGGTTTATTCAACTTTTTAAAAATTCAGTTTCAAAATACCTTAATTGAACACTTTAACATAGTCAACACAAGTTTGGACACATTCACAAATATCATACAGACGGTTCAAAATCTAACTTCAAAAAGAGAAAGGGCTATGGGAGAACCTATCAACATGTCACATGCCTCCCAACTGAATAGGAAATTTTATCATAAGCCTCAATATGATCATGTCGCCAACATGCTCTAAATCAATCCTTATCTCTCCAACATCTTTGCATGCAAAAATAATGATTTTCACTTCACTTGTGCTACCAGGTGAAACTCCCAAAGAACTGTAACAAAATTATACCTCAAAAACTCTCTCATGAATCACTCCATATATGGTTATAAATATTCTTGACACTATCTAAGGTTTTTGGAATCAACACTCAAGCATATTTCACTGATAAGACAAAGAGGAACAATTTTAACAAGAACATCCTTCACATATAAATAGGTCTGACTTGGTAACATAGGATCTTAAAGTTAAGATTCCAACTAATCATGTTCCAAGAACTAACTGTCAGCGAGTAACTTACACCATTTCAAAGTTCAAACATTGATCAAGATAATTCCCATGGTGTCCATTCTAAAAAACATAGGTCAGAGAAAAGATACATGTAACCTCCTTCTTTCAATAAATATCTTAGAAATGGAATGTACGAGGATGATGCGATTCTTCCATGTAGGATCCACTAGGAATTTTTGGATCACTCAACAATGTAATGTCAATCACCTATTAAATCAAGAAAAAAATGCACTCTGCAAATCTTATAGATAATATTTTCAAACACTTTCAAGACCAATAACAATTTTACTTCAAGGTAATTCATCAATTAACTTTTCATACCTTCAAGATACAATAATTTTCCACATTTTACAATGTCTCGAATGGATAAATAGGAGCACAAAAATATTCATTACCATCAAATATAGGTAAAGTTTTTTGGTAAAAAGAGGTATTCATGAACACAAGCTTACACATTCATCCCACATGCCTTCACAAATAATTTAAGTTTTCAAAGGTTAATTTTGAACTTTTTTTGTGTAGTGAAATTACTCTACAAAATTGTTGTATTCTTGTTATCCACCAAGGAAATTCAAATAGCTCATCAAAACACTAAGGAAATATGATTTGATGAATTCTCTACATGCTTAACTGTTATGTTTGTGGAGCCTATTTTCATGTTAGAGTGTGGTACACCTTCTATGTGTTACACTTGGGTATTTTTACGGCGGTCCCGCTTGCCGCTGAGCGGGTCAAGGGGGTTCGGGGGCGAAGCCCCCGGAGCAAATTTTTCATGGGTGGTTTATTAACCCATGGGTAATGGGTAACCGTTATGGGCTGTTTTTGGGCCCATGGTTTTTTTTTTTTTTTTCGGTCTTTTGCCCATTGTTTTGATACCCACGGTTTTGTATCAAACTGCTTAAGCAGTTGTCTATTTATATGGTCTTATGCATATGATAGATGTACAAGAAAATGTATTGCAGATGTGTTTTGAATTCGGCTATGAATTCTGTAGAGTTTGTTGAGCATAGCTCCAAACGGATCTGGGTATTGTATTGAGAGAGTGGTGGCTTGTAATAAAATATGAGCAAGTGATTCTTGGTGGACGTAGCCCAAATTGGGTGAACCACGTTAAATATTGTCTCTTTGTGTTGTGTTATTTTATTCTGCAATTTTATTTGAGATCTGTAATAATTTCTGCATATTAGTTTCTACTGTTGTGATTCTGTGAGGGATTATTCCGCATATTTTATCTCTTATTTCCTAACAATTGGTATCAGAGCCTGGTTTGGTTTGCTGAAGTGTTGAATCACAGGGAAAGTTTTATCTTGAGTGGGAGCTATGGCAGATGATGGAAGATCTAGGGTTGATAAATTCAACGGGCAGAATTTTAGTCTTTGGAAGATGCAGATGGAAGATTACCTTTATCAGAAGGATCTTTATACTCCATTGTCTGAGAAGGTGAACAAACCCTCGAGTATGACAGATGCGGAATGGGATTTGTTGGATCGGAAGGCACTTGGAACAATCTGGTTGTGTCTTGCATCTTCGGTATTATTTAATGTTTCAAAGGAAAAGACTACAAAAGATCTAATGGATGCATTAGGGAAGTTGTATGAAAAACCCTCTGCCTCTAATAAGATATTTTTAATGAAAAAGTTGTTTAATATGAAGATGTCTGAGAATAGTTCAGTAGCAGATCATTTAAATGATTTTAATACAGTTGTGAATATGCTAGCTTCGGTTACAATAGAATTTGATGAAGAAGTTAGGGCTTTATTAATTTTGTGCTCTTTACCTGAGAGTTGGAATAGCCTGGTAATGGCGGTAAGTAACTCGGTTCCAGCTAACTCGAAGTTGAAGTTTGAGGATGTTGTAGGGGTGATTCTAAGCGAGGAAATGCGAAGAAAAAGCTCTGGGGAATCTTCTACTTCAGGGAATGCTTTGACAGTGGAAACTAGAGGGAGACAGAAGAATAGAGGAAACCGTGGAAAATCAAAAGATCGGGCAAGGTCAAAATCCAAGAACAAGATTGTATGCTGGAATTGTGGAAAGCTGGGCATGCAAAGAAGGACTGTTGGGAGCTTCGGGATAAGAAGAAACAACAGGAAGAAAACAAGGAGGCAAATGTGGCATCGGGTAATGTATGTCAGGATGCTTTGATTCTTTCTTTGCACAATATTACTGAATCTTGGGTTTTAGATTCAGGGGCTTCTTTCCATGCTACTCCACATAGGCATTATTTTGTTGATTATGTTCAAGGGGATTTTGGGCATGTTTTTCTTGGTGATGATGAGCCTTGCAGCATAGTTGGAAAAGGTTCTGTTCAGGTTAAGATGCAGAATGGGAATACATGGCTATTGAAGGATGTCAGACATGTGCCTACATTAAGGATAAATTTGATATCGGCAGGGCAGTTGAGAAGTGATGGTTGTACTGTGATATTTACAGCAGACTCTTGGAAGGTTACCAAGGGTGCTCTTGTGGTGGCAAGAGGTAAGAAGGTTGGAACCTTGTATTTAACCACTTGATAGTACTAATGATTGTAATCTTGTGGCATCAGATGTAGATACAACATTATGGCACTATAGGCTCAGTCATATGAGCCATAAGGGCATGAACATCATAAAGAAGAATTTTCCTGGATATATAGAAACAGGTTTGGATTTCTGTGAGGACTGCATATATGGGAAATAGAAGCGAGTAAGGTTTCTCAAGGTTGGACCTACAAAGAAAGAGAGTAAGTTAGAGCTGGTGCATTCTGATGTGTGGGGGCCGGCTCAGGTATCATCTCTTGGGGGTTCAAGTTATTATGTTACTTTTATTGATGATGCAACAAGGAAAGTTTGGGTTTATTGTATTAGAAACAAATCTGATGTATTTGACACTTTTGTTAAATGGAAAGCCTTGGTAGAGAATGAAACAGGTCTTAAGCTAAAATGTCTCAGGTCAGATAATGGAGGGGAGTATTGCAGCAATGAATTTAATGATTACTGTTCTAAGAATGGAATCCGCAGGAAAAAGACGGTTCCAGGAACTCCGCAGCAGAATGGGGTATCAGAAAGGATGAACAAAACAATAATGGAACGTGCTAGGAGCATGAGGTTACATGCAGGACTGCCTCTTTCTTTTTGGGCAGAAGCGGTGAGCACAGCTGTGTACTTGATAAACAGAGGACCCTCAAGTGCCTTGGATGGAGGCATACCTGAGGAGGCTTGGTATGGTAAGAAAGTTGATTATTCATTTCTTAGAGTCTTTGGATGTGAGGTGTTTGTTCATATAGACAAGGATGATAGGACCAAGCTAGAGGCTAAATCAAAAAAATGTACTTTCATTGGTTATGGTGGTGATGACTTTGGATATAAATGTTGGAGTATTAAGGACAAGAAAATCATTCGATCTAGGGATGTGGTCTTTAATGAGAAAGTCATGTATAAGCAACAGTTGCAGGAAAATAGGGAAGAATCCAAGAAAGAATATGCAGTGGTAGAGGATCTTCCAGATGGGAAAGTGACACATGAATCAGTTCAGGAACCTCCTCAACAGGAACCCCAAACTCCTATAGTGAGGAGGTCTTCTAGGGTAAGAAGAGAACCTGAACGTTTTTCTCCTTCTCTTTATTATTTATTACTCACTGATAGTGGAGAGCCAGAGAGCTTTGATGAAGCAATGCAGGTAGATGCCAGGAAGAAGTGGGAGCAAGCCATGGATGAGGAGCATCAGTCTCTCATGGAGAACCAGACATGGGATTTGGTGAAGCTACCGGAAGGAAAAAGAGCATTGCAGAACAAGTGGGTGTACAGAGTTAAAGTAAGAAGGAGGAAAGAAAAGATACAAGGCCCGGTTGGTGGTCAAGGGGTTTGCACAGAAAAAAGGTATAGATTTTGATGAGATATTTTCTCCTGTAGTAAAAATGACTTCTATTAGAACTGTTCTTGGAATAGTGGCAGCAGAAGACTTGCACTTAGAACAGTTAGATGTAAAGACTGCATTTCTCCATGGTGATTTGGAGGAGGAACTATATATGCAGCAACCAGAGGGCTATGAGGTCAAAGGTAAAGAGGAGATGGTGTGTAAACTGAAGAAGAGCTTGTATGGCTTGAAACAAACTCCACATAAATAGTATAAGAAATTTGATAGCTTCATGATGGAGCAAGGTTATATTAGATGTCATTCTGACCATTGCGTGTATACAAAGAAATTTGAGGATGGAAGTTATATTATCCTATGTTTGTATGTTGATGACATGTTGGTTGCAGGTAAAAACATGCAGGAAATAAAAGTACTCAAGAAGCAGCTAAGTGAATCCTTTGATATGAAGGATTTGGGGGCAGCCAAACAAATCCTTGGTATGAGGATATCTCAGGATAGGAAGGAATGGAAGTTGACTTTATCTCAGGAAGAGTACATTAAGAAGGTCTTGGAGAGGTTTAATATGCAGGATGCTAAACCGGTTGGGACTCCTTTGGTAGGCCATTTCAAGTTATCAAAGGAGCAGTGTCCCAAGACAGAGCAGGAGAGAAACCAGATGTCCAAGGTACCTTACTCATCAGCAGTTGGCAGTTTGATGTATGCTATGGTGTGCACTAGGCCTGATATTGCCCATGCAGTGGGAGCTGTGAGTAGATTTATGAGTGATCCAGGTAAAGAGCATTGGCAAGCAGTAAAGTGGATCCTTCGGTATTTGAGAGGGACCATGGGGATAGTTTTGTGCTACAGTGGATCAGACACCACTTTACGTGGTTATGTAGATTCAGATATGGCTGGAGATGTAGACAGCAGGAGGAGCACGACAGGTTATATTTACACTGTAGGTGGGACAACAGTGAGCTGGATTTCACGACTACAGAAGCTGGTGGCTTTGTCAACCACAGAGGCTGAGTATGTTGCTGCCACAGAGGCAAGCAAAGAGATGATTTGGTTACAACAATTGCTTGAGGAGTTGGGGCATAAGCAGGAGGAATGTAAGCTGCATAGTGATAGTCAGAGTGCTATACACCTAGCTAAGAACTCTGCTTTCCACTCTAGGATGAAGCATATACAGTTAAGGTACCATTTCATCAGGACAGCTTTGGAGGAAGAGAAGTTGAAGTTGGAGAAGATTCATACCAGTCAGAATCCTGCAGACATGATGACCAAGGTGGTCACAAGGGAGAAAATGATGCTATGTTCAACTTTGGTTGGTCTTCACAGATGATAGTGAAGGATTGAGGATCTTGCTTAGAGGAAAACTAATCTCTAAGTGGGATATTGTTATGTTGTGGAGCCTGTTTTCATGTGAGAAAGTGTTGAAGTACTGTACACTAAGGGTACTGTACACTTTTCATAGTATCTTTTATGGGCCCAGCCCCTGAGCAGGTCAGGGGGGTAAAAAATTTTTGGCCTTTGCCCCGATATATCGGGAAACGTGCCGTTTTCTCATATGGGCTAATTTTTTTGACCCATAGGTTTATGGGACGGTTTTGGCCCATGGTTTTGATACCCACGGTTTTGTAAAACTACTTAAGCAGTTGTCTATTTATATGGTCTTATGCATATGATAGATAGTACAAGCAAATGTATTGCAGATGTGTTTTGAATTCGGGTGTGAATTCTGTAGAGTTTGTTGAGCATAGCTCCAAATGGATCTGGGTATTGTATTGAGAGAGTGGTGGCTTGTAATAAAATCTGAGCAAGTGATTCTTGGTGGACGTAGCCCAAATTGGGTGAACCACGTTAAATATTGTCTCTTTGTGTTGTGTTATTTTATTCTGCACTTTTATTTGAGATCTGTAATAATTTTCTGCATATTAGTTTCTACTGTTGCGATTTTGTGAGGGATTATTCCGCATATTTTATCCCTTATTTCCTAACACTATTCAGCAAACTCGTAGTGTTCATCATCTCGTATGGAAAGTTCACCTGGAAATTTTAGTCACAATCTTATTTCTTATATCCTGCCTTAAGATCAACAGGTTTTAGAATAGGTACAGAGGCCCCTACTTCATATTTATCTAAATAGAAATATGGAACCAACTGCGAGGATCTCGGTTACAAACTAATGATTCCCATTTTTTTAAGGTCCCTCACCTTGATGTGAAGGTGATGTTCTGAAACAAAACCGTTAAATGATTCCTTCTGTCTTCACAAAAATCACCTGGTAGAACTCATTTAGGGGAGACAAGATAGTGATTTTGCATTAACCTTTATATCATCTCCCTCAAGTTCATAACAATCTAAGAATAGTCAAGGTTTTAGATCATCCTATAAACAATGGTATTCTACTCCTAGTAACAAAATCAATGTGAACTATTATCTCATAGGCTATTTATGAGATAGACTCAAGGGATCTAGTTCAATACCATAAATGATCCTGAAAAATGTGGTGATCATAATAGATTAAGGAATAGCCGCATCCAATTTGACCTATCACTAACTGACTAATATCCATAATATCTGATAAATATAAGGAAATTGCACACTCATTATGGGTGAGGATAGAAACAAAAAGTGTGGAAAGATATGTCAACATGAGCTAACTACACCTATCTACTACTCCATTACATCAAATCTCCTGCTTACATTTAGTTGATAATCTTATTAAAGATGTCAAATCTTTGGATCTTGTAGACAACCTTATCACATTTGCCTAATAATCACGCCATAAGCCCAAAGGAAGGACATTTAGAAGATCTCAAGGTCATGGTAAAGTACCCAACATAATCTTTTTGGAGATAATCAAATTACCCCAGATTATTGTCCCATCCAGCATGCTTTCAGATGACTCCTAATTATGACCCTTTAGCTAAAGACCAACCTGTAAATTTTTTACTAAAGATTGCGAAATGCTTTAATTTATAGCCTGAGTCGAAATCTCCATTGGGTTCTGTCAAAATAAGTGTAATGCTGAATAATGTTCTATCACTGTGCGGTAGAGTCCTCTACCTGGCAAACCCTTTTGCATACATCTTGGGGATCCTTTACAATGTGTCACCAAAACTCACCCTCACCCTGAAATAGGTGCTCTTGCCTTGATCAACGGTCGTTCCTGAGGTGGTCATCAGATCTTTCTCAAATGATGCTCTATGTGCATTCCATGTTCATGGAAGTACCTTGATCCTCTCAACTATGTAGATAGTCATCCTTTATGGCCCCAGCTCAGTGCAGGGTTGAAGGCAATCCCCCCAATGACTCTTCCAGAGATCTTATTGGGTGCTCACCTATTGATAGCATGTTGCAAGGTGACTTGATCCCATTGATGGTGGGGCAACATACCTTCATGTATCGCCTCCTATCTAGATAAACTCTCATACAATGCCTCTTGTGCATTATCCCACGTGGAGGTTGAAAGCATGGTTGATATGATTTTGTTGACCCTGCTAAGGCTTTGGTTGGGATGTTGAGACACTTGCTGCAAAGTGTCCACCATAAGGATTTGGAGTTGGCCAAATGATCATGATCTACATCTACTGGTCCTGTATTTTGGTGAAATTAGCATAGTTCACTCTATCATTTGTGAGTCTTTCTTGTTGTTCCTAGGCTGGCAATAAGTCCTTACTTATAGACCTCATGATAATTTCTCATACCACCCAATTTTTGTTGAATTATCTTGTATCATGTTACTAATTTCATCATATTGCCCTCGATAACAATGAACTTGAACCTGCATATCCTTGTCAAGTAGTCTACATGATTGATGCTAATAGATCAAGAAACCATCCCTAATACATCTGCTAAATTTGATGTTCACAGATCGTTTCATCAATCATTATTGAATGGAGAATAGTTATCTTCTTAAAATTTCCTCCTCGATGATTGGATAATTTTTGACTATTAATTTGAATCTATGAAGATATGCTTAAGCATTTGGTCCTCCACCATATTTTGATTCGTCTCTATATTTTTAAAACAATAATATTTCATAACTTCTAGAATGAGCTTCATATCTTAAAAATTTATCAAGACTAAAAACCAGTAAATTTAAGAATTAAATGTATAGTAAACCTAAAGTGGGTGCAACTAAATTCAGTAATCTCTCACGTGAATCAACAAAGTCCATTTAATGTCAACCTAGGTTATATGATAACCTCTAGTAGGGATTTCTTTGAGACATGGCTCTATGCCTCGTATAATATCTCTATGAACACATAGGAGGTGACTCAACCTAGAGTGAAACTAATTGCCTGTTGTCCCCCAATTATACCCACTCAAAAATTCACAAGAAAAGTCACATGGGTTACCTAGTTTAATTAACCTGTTAAAAGTTTAGGAAATCTAACCTTTAAAGTCAAATAGCATGTTACTGGACGGCTATGTAGGGGTGGTAAAATATCATTTAGCCCATGTAGAAACATGGATCCTTATTCGATAATTCTACTCCTCAGACACATTTTCTTCCGTACAAGAAAGTTGTGAATGCTTTTAGTATCATCTAATTTTTTGGGATTCATTTTCATGGAATATTCTTACTCTTCAAAACATCTTGCATAGCCTTGTGTACTAGTTGGGACATTGGAAACAATGTGCTACATGTATTTGTTTTTAAGTTTACATGGTTTCCAGTAGTGCCTGGTGTCTAAGCAAGATACCCAAAGCTTGATACCAAGTGTGAAATCCTATAAATTTCTTTTTAATAATACCCAAAATGAATTGATGGTTTTAACAAATTCTGGAAGTAACAATTTTTTGATAAAGGAACAAAGCAATGATGGGCTAAATTGTATTATACTGTTTAAGATGATCATACAAAAAAAATAATGTAAATCAGATAGGCTCTTTCTTAATTATATAAAGAGGCTTTCGCTTTTTAATAAACTATCAAACCTTATGTGGCTTATTATATCTTTGATAATCAGAAACATTAATGATTGTAATAAAAACTACATTGTTCAATATGTCAATTACTTCTCTTATGAATCATTGCACGTATTCTATTAATAGAAATTTAATAGTTTATTGCTATGGTTGATTTCATTGGGCGGTCCAAAAACATGGAATATCTGATTTCAACTAATTGCAAGAAAAGTAAGCAATGGTAAGAGTATATAGTGATATTTTCATTATTTAAGTGAATCACTTTATCTAAGATTTATGTAGCACAGAAATATAAAAATATTACATGGGTTAAATAGCCCCACTAATGGATATCTCTTATTTGTTATAATTGTCCTCTTGAAGGTTACCCTAATTCAGTTTTTTCTGATTGATTTCACATATTTCTTGTGTTTATATTGTAGGTCCTCCAAAACCAATAGAGTCAACTATCTTGATACACCATATCCTCTCTGTAATGGTGGAAGCTCATATACGATGGGGTTTATAATAGAGGATTAAGCAGATTTTCTATAGTCCTATGCTAGCCCTGCTCATAGGGTTCTTATAGACAATTATGATTTGTCTTTCAATGGTGAGATAAGCATTATTCTAATGGAGGAAAATACCCATAAGGGGTATAATTTTGCATTTTCCCAATAAATATGGAGGTTTGTATAGTATTACACCACTGTTCTTTTGAGGTATTATAATTTTGAATAACAACCTGAGTTGGATATAATTTCTCTTTGAAATGTCTTGGTAAGATCTTTGATAATAGATTGACAAATATGTTGTGTGATTGTTCATATGAAGACATATAGTGTATCCTAATGAGATATGCATGTCTGGAGATGAGTATCTCACATGATCATACACAATTACATCACTCACATTTCATACACATAAATGTTCTTTCATAAAAAAAATTACCAAGATAAAATGGGGACCATATTAAGCAAAATACTTACTTTAAACGGTCCACACATAGATGGAGGATATTTGGAAATGAGTATACGCTTAAGAAAAAAAGACGAGGTTGGATTTTGGAAAATTAGGACTTGTGTATTATGGCCACATCTTCATTAATCGATCTGGACTCACAACTATTTAAGACATGCTGAGGGTCATTGACCCCATATGGGGTTCCCATAAAACAATAGACTTGGCGTTTAAGGAAGATTAACTATAGGATTTTCTTCCCCACCTATTTAAATCATTAGAAATACAATCTGACCAAACAACTTTCTAATAATATTACTTTGAAATTACTTGTTTTTAGCCATTTAGTATATTAATATTGAGTGAGAGTCTCTTGTATTTAATATACTCAGTTTCTCACTTATTTTAAACTTTCAAAATAAAATTTTATATATATATATATCCTTCATATATATCTATATATTTGTTTGAAATATTTTAAACTTACATTATATTTATATATATTTTATTGATAAAATTAAATGTCAATATTTTTAATATATTAATAGTAATAAAATAATCAATCTCATATAAATTTTCTTTTCTTTTTTTGTAAAAGAGAACAATAGTTGGTTTATTATTTTAGAAATAAATTTATATAAAAAAAACATTACTATTGAATTAGCTCAATCCTACTTATATTTTAAGTAGGAAAGATAATTATACTTTCATCCTCTTATATAACCATAAGTATGCCCCCCTTTTTTGTTATTCCATCTTAAAATTTAAACTTGGAAGAGTTATAAGATTTTTCACACAACTTTATACATTTAAAAAAATATATATTTTCCACTCATTCTAGAAAGGAGATCAACACACTAATTTCTTTCTTTCAATATGACTAGGAGGAAACTATAGTTTAGATCTTTCAATGTCTTTCATTCAAAGCAACAACAGTAATATTTATTTTCCTATTTCAACAATTAAAAGGCAACCTATTTCACAAATCAAGTGCAATATAACAAGATACTTATTTCTTTTAAAATGAAGCCTATCAAACATTACAAGATCTTTAGAAATGAAAGTATATCACATTTGAGAAACAATGAAACTACTTGAATTAAAAGGAATGCGTATCCATTTCAAATCTATTCAATTTTTTTCTTTCACCAAGACAAATAAAACTTGATAATTTCTTTTCACAAAACTACCCTATTTGAAAATATAAGTCTATTAAACAAGAAATATTAAGGAGAGTTCACAATATATGAGGGTTCAAGTATTACAAAAAAATTCTCCCAAGCTTACAAATTACAAACATCCACTTTAGTGGGGATAAATTAAATGAACAAATTACAACAAGGATAACAACGAGACAAATCTCAAGTCTTCGTTCTCTCCACAATGGTAGCTCTAAAAATTACTTTCTTCAAACTTCACAAAGGGATTAAAAAACAAGGAAGGGGAAGTAGGCAATGCTCTCCAACCAACCTTATTTGCTAACTGTTATCACCGAATCACAGCACCCCTGTGTTTATACAAGTGCATATACTTGAACTCACGGTGTGATTGGATAACATGGGTACTATCTCCAAGTTGTGGGACTCGCTACTTGAGATAGACCTCCAGAGAAAGCTGGTTCTTGCTCCTAAACTACTTACCACAATCTACTCTAATGCAGGGGAAACTAACTGTTTTAATCTAAATTTCCAAGGGACCAGAGGAGAGAGAATGCGTAAAATGAAAGCCTACACTAAAGTGGTGATACACCAGAAAAGGAGGGTGTGAGAGTAGTCTCCAAATGTGTGAAATACAGAGGCAAAGTGCACACTAGAAGAGGTGATGACAGTTTTCCATAATCTAGCAAAATGCATTCACAAAAATATTCCAAGCACACACAATGATAATGAATCCCTGCAAGAACATAATAATAGACACAATATTCTTGTAGAAAGAGTTGAAAGGGGCAAGAAGAATTCAAGAAAACACAGCAAGGGAAGATACATCCACAAACTGGTATTTTATTGCTTCATGATATGCACAATTCAATCTATTACAAGATAAGGGCCTGGATCACCATGCAAGGAGTCCACTACAAGGGCCTGCAGCACATTGGCTTCACAAAATGTAATTTTGACAGAGCTTTGCTACTATAAAAACTACCTCCTTTTACAATGAGCCCAACACTCCAATTTATAGAAAAAATGAGAAGGAGAAGAGAAGGGAAAATGGAAATCCCGAAATCTATCCTTCAACCACCTGTAAGAGGCATTAAATGGAGTTAAATGATTATATATTACTTGCAAAAGGCTCCCCATACTGTCCCAGGTGCTGCAGCAGAGAAAGAATGATGACCATGCCTCTTAATTGCACTCCCAAATACCAAATAAAACACTGTTATGAACCCGGCCACGTTTCCTATAAAAATATCCATCTATTTCTCATCAAATCTGGAATTTCTTGATTTTTGTGCATTGGGCTCGGAACCACGATTCCAATGGTACCAATTTTGACTGTGATTTCGTTGAGAAATGCAAAAGTTATGGCCTTCTGAGTGCGGGCAGCTATTTTGGGTCTGGCAGGCATTTTCTGTCATTTGACGGGAATGAGCATTAACTGACTAGAGCCGAACATGTTTCTCTTAATTTAAATATATCTACCCTCATTAAAAATCTCCAGTTTTTGTGGTGTAGAACATCGTGCCCGTTCCAACATGTCCAATTTTATGAAAATCATGAGCTAGGAGAAAGAGTTATGGCCGAAAATGTAAGTCCACGAAAATGTTGAATTTTCTTCTCTACCACTCGGAGCTTAAATGGAGTCAAAAGTTCATGTCCGTTTGATAGTCCCTTGGGAAAGGATCCCCTTTGACATGTCTCATGTGCTGCGCGCAAATTCCTCCGAATCGCCTGAAATGGGCTTCCATGTCCTGGGTCTTGGAATCATTCTGGTCACACCAGGCGTGATTCTGATTGGCCTCCTTGTCTCCTACGGCTATCCACGTCCATTGAGCGGGTCGTGAGGGTCGTTAACCTCCGCATGGCCCATTTTCTTTTGGACTAATTTGGCTCATTTGATGCCGGTGCCCGGTTCGCGTACTTTTGAGCCCACGCATCCCAACGGTACCAATTTTGTCCTGACTAGGACTTGAGAAATGCAAAAGTTATGGCCTTCTAAGTGCTGGCAGCTTTTTGGGTCTGGCAGAGCTTGTTTTACTATGCATTTGACGGAAATGAGCATTAACTGGCTCAGAACTTGCATCCCGCTTCGTACCAGACAGTCCCAATTTTGTGAAAAATATGAGCTGGAGACAAAATTATGGCCTTTGATTTTCCCTGATCTCCACTGACTATTTCCTGGGACTACGAGAACTTCGGTAATGCATGTTATCTTTACGCGATCCGCACGTGTGACCTTCAGCATACCAGGTCCCAATGTCCCATCTAAAAGAATCTTATTACTTCATCCAAAATCGGGCTTATTTGTCCCTATTTTTTCTGCCTCTTGGAAACTTTTTGTAGCCGGTTCGCGAAGAAAGGGAACAACTTAGAGCCCGATCTAAGACCCCAAAATTTTAAGACTAAAGACCAAAATTCTGCAAAAGGCCTTGAATCACCCCATTTGCATCCATATGAGTCTAAACATTATGACCCAATGTTAGTCATAATTACCTTGAGTGATATACATAAACAGCAAACTTTCCTCACTTGTTAAGGCAAGGTGTAGATATATTTATTCATCAAGTGAAAATAATACACTTAATTAAGCACATTTCCTAAATGCTAGGCCTTAAATCTAGCCATAGCGGCCTTTCGGCCGATTCGGAGATACATACAATCCACTTCCTCATACTCCCGTTCTATTGAAGGACCTAGGACATAGCCATTTTTTAATGACTTTTCATGGCCATCGAGTAGCCTAACATGCAATCTTTTCACCCAATCTCCAGAAAATGCTATGAGTCTCCAAGATTTAATCAGGGGAGTTAGATTAACAATCTAATAAGACCCATAAGATAAATTCACATATGGCTTTTTGCCCTGAGGAGTAATCTCTTTGCCTAGGTGATTTGAAGAGATTCATAACTGCTTGCTATCAAATGTTGATCCTTGCACAACTAGAATATTATGGATCCAACACTAAATGGTACTCAATCTTCATTGGAGCTTCAATGCTCGTCTGAGTCCAAGTGTGAAATCGAGTCACTCCAATATTTTCAGTAGCACACAAGGTTTCAGACCTTCAATAGCATGATAGAACCTCGATGAATAACCTAAATGAATTAAGACAATTAATTGTCATATTAGTTGATGTACCCCCATTATGAAAGATTTAGCAATACTCAATAGTATAATTTCAAGACAATGAAATCTAACTCAAGAAATAAGAATCAAGTGTATAATCATTCTTTTGAACCACATTTAAACATGATGTTAAGATTTGAATGAGATATTCTCTTGACTAGTCACCAATAACCTTAAAATCAAATCCTCATTTAGCATTTGGAATTAAAATTAACTGGCTAAGTGTAATCCGCTGTTTAGAATTTTATATTTTGTCACAAAATATCAATAATAAAAGTGAATATCCTTAGAGCATGGGTAATCGAATTTCCCTAATGTCTAAAGGTTGTGTCTAGCTATAATAGAGTTAAGTTGTACCCCTTAAAATACAGAAAGGTTCCATGTCACATTCTCTTCGCAAAAGGTTGAAATACCTCCAAAAACACACATAAACACCTTTGCAAATAAAACCAGGAGTTTCACAATAGCTTACTTCTCATTCTGGAATTCACACTAATCTATTACATCATTACCATTCTCCTTTTAGTTCAAGACTACTCTAAAACCCTAAAATGCCAAAAACCCTAAAATGCCAAAAAACCCTAAAATGCAAAACAACTCGGATTGACCCCAAAATTTGCGTGCCAAATATGAATTCATAAATTAGGGCTCACGCAAAATTTGGACTTATTCTGAAAAGCACAACAAAAGTTATTAAAGTTCTAAGACCTAGAGAAAAGCAGAAAAAACATTCGGAGCCAATTTTAGACCACTAGATGACGGAATCCGAGCCCGAAAACGTGCCAAAATGAGCACAACCTTGCAAGCAAAGTTGTCCCCAGCATAGTACTAATGTATATCTACCAACCTGTAAAATTTCAGGACGATCCAACGGTCGGATCAAAAGTTATGGCCTCTGCAAGTTATGCTCCCGCATCACAAGACCAAGGGTTAACCCCTGTAGAATTTAACATTACAAAGCTTGATAACAAAGTTGGTTCATTTGTAAAGGAATACACCCATTCTTAAGTAACCTAAATGGAATAATTAATTTCATTTGTATAGTCTATCTAAGCCATTGATATGGTTAGACTAAAGGAACCCTAATTAAAAAGGACAAGATATCTTTTGATATTAAATTTCTTTAACCTAATCCCTCAACTAGGTTTTCGATAAAACCTTGAGATGTTAAGGTTATGAATGAAGAATGATAACTAAAGTTGTAGGAAGGATTATAATAATATTAAAAATATTATAATAATAGAGAGGGAACATTGAAGTATATTTGAATATATAAACATATCATTTAATTGACAAACCTAAAAGTATTTGTAAAACATTGTTTTACTATTAACAAGTATTCAACATTATCAAATTTGAATGGCATAGTAGAGTAAGGGATGAAATGTTATATACGAACCTCAAAATATATTTTATCAGGTATGAGAAGATGGTTGGAAACATAAACCAAATGTTTTGAAGTTTTCATTTTACAAGTTAAGAATTATAGAAAGTAAAAATCAAGTGGATGGGACCAAAGTGAAATATTATTACATGTTTCTTTAACATATAATTGTTTATCTAATCTATTTGTTGAGTGTGTTGATCTACATCAAATGATATCAAAGAAATTTTATCTCCTTTAAAGAAAGAAAGAAATATTAAATTGAAGGAAATTATATGTTTTTCAATAAGTGGTATGTGAAGAACCCTTAACCACTGAGGCTTAAGAGGACAAAAGGAACAAGTTGAGAAGAAGAATTAAAAGGTGAAAAAAAATTAGAGGTTAAAGGGAAGGTGATTTAGTGTAAAAATACCAGGTGAGACCTAGGGTGAGGTACTATAGAAAGAGAAAGGTAAAATATTCTTATTTGAAATAAAATTAAGAGATAAAGATAGAGTGAATAAAGATAAAGGGTTTCTTTTTTATGGATACCTCAAAAATATGAAAGAAAGTATAAGGAAGAAAAAGGTGAAAAATAATATATGATTGCTTAGTTGATTAGAGATAAGGGAAGAGTTGTAGTTGATATAGAGAGAAGAGAGAAATAAAACCAAACTATTGGTTGGAGTGTGAGGAAAAGAGTGAAGTGGCCTATATAAATTCTTGTAGAGATAAGGAGGAAGCAATTGATTACTTGGAAAAGAGAGGAAAGGAGAAGTAAGAAAATATGAAAGTTAATATATTATATCCCGAAGAGGGAGTGATGCTAGGAGAATAAGAAGAGGAAACTAGTGAAGAAGAATACCAACAAAAAGAAGGAGAATATCTATTGCAAGGAACTTCTAAAGGGGTTGTGTGGCCTCAAAATTTTCATTCTAAGATTACATTATATGTGTGAATATAGGTGAACACACTAAATACATAAATATGTTGAAAATTTCCTTTAATGAGGACCTTGGAAAAAACCAAAATACTAAAGAAGAGAGAAGATATGAATTTTTGAACTTCCATAGATGAATAAGGATTGTCAATTGATAGTAAAACTTGTAGGGAATTTTATACTTACCTTCTATAAAGTGAATAATTTCAAACAAGATGATGTTGAACTTATAAATATTTTTGAAATTAATAAGATATCAAAGAAGTTGAAGATCAAATTGAACCAATTGACAGAAATCCATGGGAAGATGAAACTTAAGAACATGATTTTATGATGTATTTGAAGGTGAAGACATAGATCAAAGGAAACCAGATATAAAAAGAGTCAAATAAGATGAAGAGAAAAAAGGAAAACCATCCAATTAGTAAGAGAAACAAAGTTATGGATTAACCATTACAAATGAAATTGAGTACAAGAGGAAGAAAATTTGTCAAATTTCTTCAAACTAGAAAAAGAGAAAGAAGCACATTTGATTTGGACTTCACCATCTTCATCACTTGAGGACACAAAAAAATGAGCATCAAGAAACACTCTCCACCCAACCAAATATCCAATGAGGGAGAGAATCCTTCTTCCTCATTGAGTAGCCCCAACAAAGAAAATGATGGTTATTTAGACAACCATTGCAACTCAAAATGGATTCCACATACACATTCAATCAAGACATTTGATAAATAACACAATACCAAAATTACAACAAAACCAAAAATTTCCAAACACAAAGGCTTCATACTAAAGCCAAGGAGGAGAAAGGAACATGGGGGTTCTTCTTATGCCTCCCAAGGGTTTGGGTGTCCACCTATGAGCCTCCAAAATTCCATCACAATACACACAACTCTTATGCCTCCCTCAAGAAATCAACCCACTCTTATGCCTCCCTCAAGAAATCACCCACTCTTATGTAACTCTTCACTTGCCTCCCTCAAGAAAAAAACAAGATAAACACAAATCATATTTATCAACAAGGTGGACATCCCATTTTTAACTCCCTCCTAAAATACCCAATAACATTTCTCTTATGCCTCCCAGCAAGTTTTACCCCCATTTCACTTTCTCCCACAACCTAAGATCAAATCTATTTCCCACAATCATAAGCAATACAACAACCATCATCCACACATATGAGTACAACAAAATAATCAAGTGTAAAAACAAGGGTGAAGATCTACCTTACAAATGAAGAGGATCAAAATAAAACAATTTCCAAGCCTTCCAAATCTTAAGAAAGCACCATCCATTCCAAGCTCAAAAGTCACCATTCTCAAGCAAGGTCTCCAAAATTACAAGCATCCACCCCAAAAATGAACAAGTAACCCCCAATCCTCACACAAATTGAAATAAATAGAAAATATAAAGAGAGGGGTGATGTGGCTCCATGTAGGATGCCACATAATTTCTCCTCCATCCCACATCATAAGGTCAAACCCAAACCCCAAAGCATAAATAAATTGGTGGTTGGGGAAATGACCACCCTTTACACACTCAACCCAAACCCACACCCCTAAAAGGACACAATAAGGGTTCTATTGTAAGAAAAGTGCAATTAATTTCTCTTTTCCTCCATAAAAACACAAAATAGGACCTAAAATAAGTCCCTTCACATCATAGACCTAGTGGGTGGGTTTATAGACTTTAAGAGGTGTGGGACAAGCTTAACTTGTCCCACAGAGTCACCAAAATCTGCCTAGAAGTCAAAATAGACGAATTTCACTTGATAAGGAGTACACACTACTCCAAAACAAATTTTAATTCATTCAATCCAACACACATTAAGGGGTTTCTAAAAAATCACATTTATTTCCCCCCCCTTTTCTCACATCCTAATTAGCACAAGTTAAACAGGTTTTAAATAACTTAAGAGGGGTGCTAAAACGTTTTGAAAAAAAGTGACTCCACATACTAAAAAAATACAATTACTCACTTCCTTAAATAAAAAATCAACAAGACAAAGTGCAAACTTACCCAAGGTCACTATTGGTCACCCCCAATGGGGACCTCCAAACTAATCAACAACAATACACAACATATTAATACATGAGTTGCCAATGGTGACCTATTGCCAATACCCCACATTCCTTCGTTGTTGGTCTCCTATCCCCCGTAGTTTGTTGTGTTATAATTTCTTGCAAAATCAAACAATACCTTTCTGCCTTATGGCCATATTAATGACGTCAAAATCATAAAACACGTGCATGTATACATAAAAATTTACATCATCGAATATCATAATTAAACCAATGTTAGAATCAAGTAATTCACCAATTGTTCAATTTTCTAACATTTTGATTCTACTGTAGATCAATTTTACTAAGATCACAACATCAAGAATCATCCAGAAATATCCATAAATCACATCCAATATGTCAATACAGTAAATAGTTAGAACATCGAACTTATATGAATCAAGCATATAAAATTCATCGCAATAGTCACATCATGGTCTAACACATTGTGTATACATCAAATAATGTGTATCAATGCCCATCTAGCAATGTCTAATATCTAATATATATCAAGGTCTAGGGATCCAAGAGTGAGCAGAGACATAACAAATTAAATGACATCACCAGGTAACAAGGTCAACCATTCTAGATCATCATCAATCCTTAAATTCCCATCAACTGTCAAAATAATAATCAAAACATTTATAATAATCATGATGTCCCACACATCTTATTAGTATGCTAACTAGAATACAAAATTCAAGGTTTAATGGGGTTATAATCAATTCAAAATTGAAAACATGGTTCAAATCAGTGTTGAAGAGGAGTGGGCATTACATCCCCCTCCCCTTAGATTTGACTTCCTCCTGGAAGTCAAGGAAAAGAAGTAGGGAAATTTAAATTTATAATAATAGAATTCACACCCTCTATCATAATTTATTTATCTTCAAACAAGAGTGGGTCTACAAAACCCAAGTTTTGTCCAATGCTATTTAATACAAGAAGAAGGGAGAATGTTAGGAATGGATTCTAAAATTTCTTCAAGTAAAGGTTGCAAGCATTTAATTCTACAGAGTAACTCTACGTGATCAACCAAGCTACAAATACATAGTATCAAAATGAGGAAATAGCCAATGGAATCTCAAGAACAACCACCAAAGTAAAATAATAATAAGGATAAATCCATGAACTTGGAATTGACCACATAGTCTCCCATGGATACAACATACTGCAATAATAAATGTTAAGGCTTCCACTTTGAGGTTGAGTTTCACTTCAAATTTGTTATTTAGACAAGGCTAACAATTACCAATCATGACCATCAATTTTGTACGAGAAAACATGTCTAATCGAAGGTATCACAACTTTTATATCACACATGACGAGGTTTAACTAGGAAAAACACCTAAATTACTAAATAACGTTTAAAATCCTGTAAACTATTCATTGAAGCACTTTTATAACTCAAAAGGATTCAATTAAATTTTCATGGTAATCCTAAGAAAAATCATGACCACAAGGTTTTCTATAACTTGAATTTTTACTCAAATATCGAACACACAACACTAACCTGATTTAGAAAATTCAACCACTTAGATAATATTTCCACTTAGGAGATAATCCTTGCACAAACTAACATATCAACGAAAGAGACACCAATCACTCTATAAAACATAATGGAATTTATTTATTTTAAATACTTCCCAAGCTTGAAATAGTCATAAGAGAGCACATGCTTAATTTGTAGTACAAAAGAGCACTCAAGGGAGTTAGAATAGAAAAAACAAGCAACAACAGGGGGGTCCAACTACAATCTACTAGTGCATCACACCAAAACATGAGTAATAAATTATGAAAATCAACTTGCACTTATCTTTCCCAAGGACAAAAGGGAACAAACATCAACAAGGTTTCTGAAGATAAAACAAGGAACTTCCAAAAATTATTTCATATCCTTAACATATGTTGCCTAGATTTACAAATAACCTAGGTCACCAAGGACTAAATCACACACAAGGAGGTTTCTTTTCTTAAAAACAAGAGATAAGACCCGCTCCAAAAGGCCACAACTCACACTCGTCAAGCCACGAGGCAACAAGGGTACGACAACCCAAAACTCCTACAAGGGAAAAACACATACAGTCTATGAACAAGGGAGTACTATGCAACTAGAACACATCACTATCAACAAGGTGTTTCACAAATCTAGGTAGGTTGCATAAACTAAAGGTTCAACTATACATTGCACTAAATACACATAAATTTTACTCATTTTATAAACCAACTATTAAGTCAAAAGTTGTAGTTTCTCTTGCTAAGAACTTTCCTTACAAGTTTTCTTAATTAAAATCTTCCTTCTATTATGACATCACATATTTGCATCATTAAGGAGCACCACTAATGTTGGCATGATATCTCACCATTTTGTATAGGTGGAAAATTATTTATTTTACTTCTAGGGAAGGTAAATGGACAAAGTTTTCTTTCTATTTTCACATAGTTTTATTTCTTCTATTAATCTACTAAGATTATAGCAAGGGGCCATTTTCCTTTTTCCTAATGTTCCATTTTATTTGTTAAGTTTCAAATTCCAAGCCCCTCAATTAGAGTTTTATTATGTTCAACTAAAATTTTTAATGATAAGGAAGAGTTAATTCACATTATTATTTTAAAAAAGAGATATCTATCACATTAATTTTAATGAAGGAAGAGACAAACATATCACATCATTAATTTTATAGATACTAGAGATCAATCCACCAATAAGAAAAAAACCAAGATTCCAAGATTTTACCAAACAATTACAAGCATCACTAAACACTCCAAGTGGGTCTCCACAAGTATCAAAGAAGCTAGGAAGAAAAATTACATAAAAGAAGACAATTTACCTTCATGAATCTAAGAGGTTTAGATTGGTTTGGGAAAGAAAACAATTTTGTTGTTTAGTCTCAAAATTTTGTTCACATAATAAGACAAGGAGAAGTTTCCAAACAACACTCATATTACCACAGGATACCACCAACCAAGCAACAAGATGACAAGGAAAATTTTACTCCAAGGACACCACATTTCCCATTAGAAGACATCAAATGCAAGAGGAAATCAACTAATCTACCCAAACATGGAATTTACGACCAAGAGTTGTAGTTTTAAAAGAAGGGGCACAACATAAACACATCTGCGATTAAAATATTAAGATCTATAAAATTAAAATCTCTAAAAGCAAGGTCCAAAAGACCCAAATACATCCATAAGAGTCTCAACATAACCCAATACTTAATAGGTCATAGATTGGTATACATAACAATTTAAAATGTTAAGGCAATGGTATATCTATTTATGGGTCATCGAGAGAAAAACAAGTACACTTAATTAAGCACATTTCCCGAATGGGCTTAAATCTAGCCATAATTACCAAGATACATACAATCCACCAATCAATACTTTCTATAATGAAACAAGGAAACCATGATAAAACTTAGCATGCCATCAATGGAGCATCATAACCAAAAAAACACTTATCCACTAAAATCTACAATCAACCAAGAGTTAATCCGATCCTAACACAATCCATAAGCCCAAAATCAAACACATCTACTCTGACGAGGATCAAAGATCTTACCAGATTGTAAGAGAATTACCTCCACTGCTATCAAACTCCCAACTAGACCACACGACACAATGAACTCTCTCTCTAGAAAGGTTGAGTAACGAAAAGTCACTCTAAGGTCCTAGACACACCCAAGGTTTCATCCTTCCAAAACCAAGGCATAACTTAAAGCACCTAAGAAGACATTCAAGGCACCTAGGGTGTACCCCCATACAATGAAATATCACAATACAAACAATGTAGAACTAGCTCATCAACATGCAAGAAAGAATCATGTAACATTTAGCTAAGTAGCCAACAAGATAACCGAGCTTCGAGTCACCAATAAAAATAAGATCTAAGAAATATCAGAAATCAAGGAAAATGGCTAAGTAGCCACATTGCAATCCTTGAAAATCTCACAAAAATATAAATAACTAAAAGAGCCTCAGAGATTCTCAATCAAATCATAAATAAGATGTTGGTCCTTGATAAAATAACACAAGTTTACGAATATAAAATACAAAAATTCAACACCACATTCACTTCACAACCCTTCATGGCCGCCAATAGGGGTATTATACCTCAAGCTCAGTTCTAAGAATGCATATACAAAAACTGGATCAAATGTGACACCAAGACCTAATATCCACTCACTCAAATGAGGATTAAATCACAAAGTGGAAACCAAAACCAACTTTCTAACCACTGAATGAAAAAGGGGAAGCTTATAAAAACTAAACAACTTCTAATTTCCTCCAACTGAATCCTGAATGCAAACACTAGCACTAATCCACAAGAATCACATCACACAAATAGCATTCCAACAAGGAGTCTCAATGGGTTTATCACATCACATGACTAAAAAAAGAGTTAGGACTCATCAAACAACATCTTTGCAAGGAGAACCAAGTTCCTACTATACACTAGAAATTCTACAAGGAATATCAATCTAATTCAACATTTTCAGTTAATCGGGTCAACCAAAAATTGCCACTAGGAGAGTACAATAAGTCAAAACAAATTTATTATTTTATTATTATTTTAATCATGGAGGTTCAAGTTTTGCTAACTAGTTTTCAGGTTTCCAAATGTCAGCCCAGGGTCCAAGTGTTGAACCCACGGCTCTGATACCAATTGTAACACCCACATTTTTCCACATAAATCCTATGATAAAACCTGATAAAAACCATTGAAAAATTATGAAATAAATTTTTTTGAAAGATTAAAGGCATTAGCCAAGATTTAATTAAATCCCTGATTATAAAATTTTAAACAATTATGAGGCATAGTCAGAACTAAAATAATGATTAATAATTTTAACCCAATTTCAAATGATGTTATGATTTAATTCTTTCTCTTCTAGACTCAAATATTTTATTTAAATAATCCTCATTTATCTTTTCATTATTTAACTCCATTAATCCCTTTTAAAAATAATTTATTTAAGGTCCACAATCAATTTTAAATTTAATTAGACAAGGATAACAATCCTGCATTGTTAAATGTATGCATATTTATAATAAGTTCATTATTCTAAAAGAACAAGGTGCACAAATAAGTCTAACCCCCTTAGGCCCCATTTAACATTACACACACATCTTTTATTTATTTCATTCCCACCTAAATACCCCATCGCTTAAGTGATGTAGGGTTCATCCTACACCATTAGATCTGATCTATCTAAGCCATTAGATTTAGGTTAGATTAAAGAAACCCTAGATATCCTTAAGGGTTCTTTTATATTCAATTTATTAACATATTCCCTCATTTCTCTTGTTCCAATTTTTAGGTTAAAGAAGGAGGGGAAGAAAATGAAGCCATGGAGGCCATTAAAAAGGGTTGGAATCTCTTCTTTTGTTATAATCATGTGTTTAAGAAAAACATTTACCGATTTACTTTAACTTTATATGCATCTAAAAGGATTACCCACGCTAGGATGCATGAGATACCTAGGGACGTCCCTGATATACCTTGTGGTACATGGGGCCCAAGTCCATGTTGCAAGGATGTTATGTTAAACCTAGGTATTGGGACATGGAAACCCTTCACTTCATGTTGTTCTTAAAACAAACAAGCTCTTAGCCAATAATGACAACTGTCCTTGAATTTATATACCTCATTAGAACATAGGGTGTGTCTACGTGCATGGAGATGAATCCCATGAACACGATACCCCTAGGACTATGACAAGTGCGTAGATATCACGTCCATGTCACGCTTCCCCTATAATATAAAAAAAGGAAGTTTGGTCACTTTTGATCCTTAAGATCATCCTAGGATGTGAGAGGAGATCATACACGGTGTCATCTTCTATTCAAAAAAAGTAGCAACACGTAATACGATACACACAAGCTAAAAATTAACAATAAAATTTATCTATTAGGATATTCGGAAAGAGGTCCTCAAAAGTAAAGGATTAGTATTTTTTTTTTTATACCCCAATATTCTTTTGGACCTATCAATCTTCAAAGAAAAAAAAATTGTAGTCTTTTAATTAATCAAATTCCTACAGCAAAAAATGTTAGGTAAGAACAAAAATGAGTGTTAAAATGGGTATAATTTCCCCTTATCCATGTAATATTTCTGTAAAAATAGAATGTAAGACCATGCAAGACACCACTAAAACAAAAAAAAGTGTCATTAGATTTCTTAGTATCAACGTAAAATTATTGTACAACAAAAACGCTAATTGATAGAAAAAATGCATTGTTTTAGGTCAAATGTGCCAAAACAAAACAAAAGGGCTATTTCAAAATAGTGTTACTCTACTCAAAAGTGTTGAAGCAGCAAAAAAAGTGATAAGTTCTTGATAAAAATGCCAATATATGACCAAAGGTGCCAAAACATAAATAGACAAGGTTACAAGAATTCAATTTTTAAAGTATAGACAAATGCGCTGATATATAGACAAAAGCACCACTATATCTAAAAAGGCGCTACTATATCTACAAACGTTGCAATATACAAACACGTTACTAGTTTTGTAAATGTACCTCTAGTTCTATAAATTGATTAATATATTTGTAAATGTGCCACTATATGTGTAAATATGTTTTTATTTACAAATTCCCTACTAGTTCTAAAAACATGCTACTCTATTGACAAAATATGGAAACAATTAAAAAATTGCAATTTTGGGGTTTTAAAGGTTAAGAAAAAGTGCTGAAGTATTTACAAAAGAGCCATGGGTTTTTAAAAAGCACCAAAGTATACCCATGTGACCACAAAAGTTAGTAATTAAGTCCAAAATGTTGTTATGTGTCAAAAGTGTTGTTTCTTCTGCATAGGCGCTGAATGAGAAGTCAAAAGTGCTAAAATGGATGATTGTATAAAAAATTGAAATTTTAAGGTGCAAATTTGAGTGAAATTTGTTCAAATTTGGACCATTTGTTTTAAATATAAAATTTTATTAGAAATACCAAAAAAATTACTATAAGCCCCATGATGGGTACCAAAATGTAATGCAAGAAAAGATTAGTTGTGAAAATGTGAGAAAAAAAAACAAAAAAATTTCTCTAATCTTATCTTTTCAAAAAAAACTTTAGATAAAGCAATGGATGGAAAGGAGAAAAGAGACAAATGCCTACACTTACCTACAAGTTGCACAACTCCTTAATTTTATGTGTTGGATTTACTCTTTATTGATGTTGGATTACATATTATTTTTGTGGACAAACTTGGGGAACACCTCCCCTTTTCTTGCATATGATTATTTCTTTATATAAAATGATGATGGATTGATTGTAGATGGATAAAAGATAAATGATGGACTGATTTAATGAAAATATTAAAAAAATGGATGGATTGAATGGCTTTCTAACTAGCTTTCCAACTAACTCTTATGGAAGAGGAGAGCTCAATTTATAGTGAATGGGTAGAGTATTCCATGGCTAGGATGAAGCCATGTTAGATTTAGATCAAGGGTGGAGAATGCATGAGAAGAATGGAGGATACTATGGTGGAAGGCTCTAAAATTTGAATTCAAATTTTATGGATGGAAGAAGCTTCTATTGAATTAAAAATCAATAGAAGTAGAAATTTAGAGATGCTTCTAGAAATAGAAGCCTCTAGATTTAGAGGTGTGAGGATGTGATTAGGACTAGAATTAGATTGGGTTGATTAAAATATAATTAGTGATGTGATTAGAAGGAGAGGCTAGGTGTAGGGATGTGTAGAGTAAGTTGATAGGTGGTTTTAGGAATATAAAATTATTATATAATGTTAATGAAGAATTAAAATATGATAATAGGATACAATAATGGATTAATTGTATTATTGATAAAATGGGATGTAATAATGATTTAAAAATATCAATGATGGAATAAGGATAAAGGGTAAAAATGATAAAATGGATTAATAATAATAATTAATCTTGTGATTGATTATTATATGGATGATGTTAGGATATTTGCAGGATGGATTAATCGTATTTAATCATGTCAACATTTTAGATTTCTACAGTCAAAATTCTTAGAATATTTCACCTATTTAAGGCTATGTAAGAAATTCATTAGTATTATATAACACAACTAGTGATTATAAAATATACTAGTAAAATTATCATTCCAAAATAACTCAAGGGTTTCTTAAATCTTCACAATTGAGATACACACAAATTAGATAAATCCCTAATTCAATTCCAATGCACTGATCTAGGTCAAAGCATCTAGATTCCTCCATTTCTAAGAATGAGAATGTATTACAGCATTTTTGTAAAAAGGTAAAATTCACTTGAATCATTGTAAATTTTTTTAATGAAACAAAGGGGTGGTAAAATTTTCTGACGAACAACACATCTTACTAGTATTATACTAGGTGCATTATATACTATATATGTTTCCCATTATCTTCGTGTTAGAAAAATGAAGGAACCCCTTTGGGGTTTTAGTGGTTGTTAAAACTTACATATGAAGCTATAATAACTATAAGAGTATTGATATTTCAATTTGGGAATATAGTGCAATACATGGATTAATTTTGTAGGAGGGATTTTGACAACCATATTAGAATATTTTCTAAGATCACTACATCAATGAAATGCACCATTTCACTAAACATGAGAGAAGCAAATGAATAAGGAATATGAAATTAATTAAATTCATAATCATATAATTGTTGCATAAGCATGGAATTAATCCATCCAAAAAACTAAATGAATAACTCACAAATGAAGATGTAAAAATTGGAGAGTGTATATGTAACTCCTCAAAGAATAGTGGACAAAGATCCCAAAATAGAAATGTAACTCCAAAACACAACATATCTAGTCAAAGAATAACTCCCACGTAGTTAATAATGATTTCCAAGTGTAACGCCTATGAATAAGTACACCTAAGAAAGTTAAATATCAAGCATAGGAAAAATCCATAGTAAATAAATATGAGGAAAATATTATTCTACATTAACAGACCAAGGGTAGTCCACCCTTACAACACAAACATGTTTTCTACTTTTATTTTATTAATCCTTTGATGAAGGTTTGTGTGGTTTTCTAATGTTTCAACCTTTCTCCATTTAGTTCTTCTCGTTATTTACATTCTTATACTTAATTGCTTCATTACCTAGTTACACAAGAAGTGGCCTCTTACCATCTTGTCATTAGGTTTCTTAGTCATAATCTTTCAACATCTGATGGAAAGAATTATCTTCATGAGAACCCTCACAAATTTTATGCTTCTTTCTTAGACTATTCTTAAAATGATACATTTATTAGAAAATTATTCCCCTGATGTCTCAAAGGTTTTTCCTTACAATCATTTTATGCTCTATCCATGCATTTTTTCTTGACATTCACTTTGTCATAAAATCATTTTCTCACACAATTTTCATTACATATTTTATACAATGTATCTTACGTTCAAGTGAATAAAATTTAAAAAAATTCCAATGATCACATAAATTATTATTTAATATGTTATAATACTAGGCTTACTAATACTAAAAATATCTTAGCCAACAATGAATTATAAGAACGTTCTACACACTATTATTAGAGTTATTAGTCGTTAAAAGGTTAAATACTTTTACCATATAGGTCACACTTTGAAATAATGTGAAAATAATATCCTCAACATGAAAAAACTCTTTCGTGTGTTTTTTATTTCTTGTAGTGCTTCTAATCACAAGTTTCAAAGAAATACAAATTTAAAAAACAAAATTACTCATGAAATGTTTTTAATTTAAATCCTTTTATAATGTCATATCCAAACCAACAAACCTATTAATGCAATCATGTCGTAGGTAATTCACTCCATTACCTTTCACACCAAAGACTGTGCCAAGATAATTAAATGATTGTAATATTGTATTTTTCCATCCACCACTTGACGTTCATACAATTGCACTTCATGGTAAGAAATTTTATGGTAATCACCATTATGACTACCATTGAGCAAATGAATAGTTGTTTTAAGATTCATCATATTGTATTATATATCATTGATTCTAGGACTATTGTATATGAAGATCTATCTCAAACTAAAATTTATAATTATAATTAAAATTTAACATATTTATTGATCCACTTCTAAACCATGATAATTCTAAATCTAACATGAAAGTCACAATACCTAACATGTTGTATCAGTTATACCATCTTATGGTTTTACATTAAACGTTATGATTGTTATTGTTACTCCCATTCCTATTTTAGTAGTTATTACTTTTTATAATATTTATATGACATAATTGTATTTCTAATTAACTCTAGATTCCTTCTCTTTTTTATCATAAACATATACAAAAAATATTGCTTACCATACTGCACATTATAGTATGTGCACTATCAGGTTACAGTGATCTCTCATTTATAATATTTATAATTTCTTAGTTGATCGTAAGACACACATGTATTTTTCCCTTCCTCTTACATTCATGTACTATAATTTTGATCTCACATTGGTTTCATCATATATTCAATCATGCAATGTAATTTCAAGTCAGTCTTAGCTTTGCATGGTTACAACTATATCATCCCTGCTGCATCAATGTGTCAACTTATTTCACTATTTTTGAGCGGTTATAATTAGGGGTAATCCATTCAAGGATCCTACAGTAAATTGTATTGTCCTCGAACTTATGGTTCTTACACTTAGTAATAGGGCATCTATATCTCAACATTTCATTTCCCCTAATAGTCTTTATAGACATCTATGTTCTTTTAATTCACGTATAGGTATTATAGTTATCTCATTTAAATATTCTTTTTATCCACATACTAAATCTTACACGATACCATCTCCCTGGCCATATACTCATTCATATTAGACACACTACTTATCGTAGGGAACATTCTGCTATTCCTTTGCGTAGGTCACCTTCTATGCATACTACTCATCATGGGTGGTCCAACCTTACATTATCTATGGCACATTCTTGGCTTTTACTGATGATAGATGAGAATCCTTCTTCTTATGATTACAATGGACACATTTATAAGCATTTTATTAGATAGCTATCCTTTTTCAACTTAATTATGCATATATATTTTTAAAAAAATTCAAATTCACCTAAGTAATCAAATTATACAAAACCATGAAAATATGCAGAAAAAAAGATAATTTAGACCTGGTTATATTTTAATTATCTAGCTTATTTCTTCAAAATAAATTGTAACAGTGGTTTTATAGTTTTCATAAGTACAATTTACATGTTATGTTTATTCACAAGGTATATTAAGCAATATTATTGACATAAATAACTTGATAAAACATTATAGATGTAATCTACATTCCCTAGTACTACTATTTAGGAGCATAACCACACTCATAGGGGATTTTGTTTCATTAAACTTACTTTACACTTTTCTGATTATGTGTGGATTCATTGATAGTTTTTATTTCTATCTATTGAAATAATAGTACAACATGTGTCTTTTATAGTGAAAATACATAATTCTATCTCTGATTTCATTAATATGTTTTATAATTTCTTCATTTATTATTTTCATTACTTGTACAAATTACTTCCATGATTTTTCATTGCATGGTTTAAATGGAATTTTTTATGTGATTACCATATTATGATTGTTTACATATAAAAACCTTAGTTCCTTAATTATCTTGTCGCACTATGTGTGTCAAATGTTTGCGGCTCTATGTCTATCTTGCATGTAATGAATTAATTCAATGATTTTGGCAAACTATGTATTATATTTAAGCTCTCTTGTAACATCTTGGTTGTCCCATGGCTCTATTTGTAAATATTATTAATGTTCTATATAACACAACTTACTTATCTGTATGCTACTATTTCAACTATGGAGCATGATGTGTTTGATGTTTGTTATGAATTTCCTATACTATTAGAACTATGTATTATGACATGATTATTATTATTTTGTACTATTGTTACTACTAAAGATACATAATATTCCTTGTTTTATACTACATTTTATTTGTGACATTGTTTCTATTATGTACCACCCCTTTTACATCTACAAGATCCCACTTGTGCCATCATTATTGCATTCTATATGATCATATATAGATTATCATAGTTATTAGATATGGTTCCATTCATACAATAATAATAATTATCACATGTTTATAAAATGAGGGTTATTCATGAACATATTTCTACATATAGAGATAGATTACAAAATATAGGTCCATAGATACAATGGAAACACCTCAAGTATGTGGGTATACCTATTGTTGAGGTGAGTCTTTGGTATCAAGGCTAGTTCCTTATTGATGTATCCTAAACTATTTTTTTGGGGTTTTGAGGGTAAAAATGATTGTTGGAAATGTAATGAAATGGGGTGATATGTACCAAATTGATAGAGGGATTTGACGAAATACATGCAAAATCAAATTGAAAACAAATTCTAGATGCATGAACCAATGGGTTTTAGTTTGATCCTAAGGAAAAACACTTGTGTGTTGAGGGATAAATCACAACAACATAGAGCTAACATGCACACTAAGACTGAAAATAAAGCACCAAATTTGCAGCAAGGTAAGATAATTAATCAGGGAATTGACATTCACAATAATTAATGTAAAGATACACCACTACAAATAATTGGAAAGGCAATAACTGGTTCTCATTCAAGGAAAAACTGATAAAAATATGCTTCAACACTCCTATGTCCAAAAATTCCTCCTTGTGCCTTGCTAGTGCACACAATATATAGCAAAAATACTTCACCCAACCCCTCCTAAAAATAGACTACATCTGTACTCACCCATGCATGCTAATTTTACCCCTTTATCATGAATAAATAAAGGAATAAAAATAGACATGTTGATTATAATGAGGCATTAATATCCTTAGTTACAAAAATACACTTAGTTAAAGTGCAGTTGAATGTTTTATTTTTAACATAATTAATAAAATTGGGTAAATATTTTTGGCTAATATTAGCCACTTGCTTTTTGTTCAAGTCTCCTCCAATGCGCAAGTAACTATATTCTTTTCTTCTTGTGCATGATTGAAATAATCATACATTAATCCTCTAATGTGATACTTGTATATTCACCCACATTGCAAAGTAATATTTATCTTCTTCTCTATTATGTTCTTTAGTGATCACTTGTAAAATAATACTCCTATGTGTGAGAAAGATAATTCCCTTCATCTCCAATACTTCGCAAAATAATCTCCCTACTGTGGGGACCACCTGCAGGCATGTGTAAGAAAATAATACCTTTATTTGTGAAAAATAAGGTAATAGTATTCCCTACTTCTGATGTTAACCCTCTGCATGCATTTTTTTCTTTCATCTTGGCACATACATACTAGGGAAAAATACTCATTCCCACTATCGGGACCATCTCTACAGATTTTAAGGTATTTTTTTTTGGTTGAGGTAAGAAAATCCGTTAACCTTTATGTATTGGTGTTTTGACTTGGCATATAATAATCACCTATTATTTCGTCCCCCTTCAAATGGCATACATTAGTTTCCATTACTCTTTTACTTAGTCATTGGAATATAAACTATGATTCAGACACCTTTTCATGATAATCATTACTTAATAAAGTGTTTGGCCACCTTGATATACTTGGCATAGACTAGAAAATGGTGGAGGCACATAAGTTGGTCCCTTTGAATTATCAATACACCATGATAAGGTGTTGATATTTTGTATAGTCTGTGGAAATAATAATATTATTAGACCTTTATAAGATCAAAGCAATAATACTCAAATTATGGTGCTAGCCCGCTTCAATGATAACTTGACCCTTCTTTTGATTGTCAATGTATGAACTCACCCTAGTTTGTTTGAGGATAACTAAGAGTTTGTGGTAAAAAGGTAAATTCAATCGAGGCCATTGATTTTTTTACCCTTGCATCTCTGTCATTTGATCTGTATCTGATGAGATGGGTTCCATTTTGATATGAACCATTGATCAATGTATCATTTTCATCTCAGTTGTTGATCTACGTACTTGTTCAGACTGAGGGGGTTGGATCATGGTTTGCATTTTTTATCATTCAATATGTACTATCTTGATCTCCTTCGTTGATCTTCTTGCAGCTAAAGTTGATCTGAGGTTTGCATTTAAAGTTCATTCATTGATTTGAACCATAGATTCTAGTATTTTTACATCTGGAGCATCGATTCTTTAACTCATTAATGAAGGTAGGTTTGTGGACAGTTAAGCAGTTGAGGTAAAACCGAATGAAACCCAACTCATTTTCACTTTGCATTTTTTGCATTATGGGCGAAACCCTGGAAAATTCTTTCTTTCCGTCATTTATATTTTTTTTTAAAGCTTGAATTCAAGCATTTATATGTGTAAAAAAAATCTTTCGAGGCTTTATGACTTTGAGTATCTATAATTTTATTCCATTTTTCTTTTCTTTTGAGCTTCTAAGAATTTTTTTTTGGAGAGCTAGCCACCATTATTGATATTCTCAAGTTTCTACTTGAAATGGAAGGTAAGCCCCTACTGTTTTAGAATCAAAATCATTTTGTTTTCGTTGTTCTTTGAATTTAATGGTATTGAAACCTCATTTATTTCTATTTTTTTAATTTCTCTGCATGGCTATAATTATGAGTTTGAAACTCATTTTGGGTGTCCATTTTTACTCTAAACTCTGAGGGCTTGGCAATTTGATTTACAAAATGGTAAGTTTAGACTTCATTGAATTCTTTTGTGAATTTGTAGATCCTGCAATGGATGTGAAGAGTAAACAATTTTCTCCTTTTGTAACTATATGATTTTGACAAAAAACATGAGTAAATTATATGAATAGAACTCTGCTGTTGAATGAATTTGGATTCTTGTTTGTTTGCTGCAATTTATTCTCTGATCCGACCCAAATTTGGGTTTGTTTGCTCTAGCCTATGATTTGATTGGTAACTTTAAGCTTGGCTATTTATTATTCTATATGCAAAAGTCTTCCTCTCAATGCTCTTCTTTTAATAGATTCACCTTTCTGCCTTGATGATTGGCTCAGTGAGATCTCATAGTGCCCTGACTTGGATTCTCGGAGCTCTCTATAGTTCGGTTAGCTACTTGATTTTTATTTTTTTCATGGCATGAGATTTCTATAGATGGATTCATGGTTTGTTTTTATTTTGTGTAAAAGATATTTTCTGCCATTTTGAAGCTCTGCACACTACTTTGAAGGAAACCTTCCACTTCAAAGTTTTGGGCTCATGTTTGTTTGTTACTCATTTAAAGCTCCAAAAGCATTGTACATCAACGTAAATTTTCCTTTTATTTGTACTTGGCTCTTAGTTAGAATATTTTTTCCTGTTCATGATCTTGATGCTGAATAATGAATTTATACTCTGCTATTCATGGAAACAAGCTTTGATTTCACTTGAATTTGCAAAAGATGAAATGTTTGTAGTAATATCTGTTGAATTTTCTTGAGTTTGAGTTCTAGTTTTCATATTACTCTGAAAGAACAACTTTATCTAATTTACATATGGCTCATCATTTTCTTATTCAATGCTTTGTATGAAGTATATAGAAAATATTTTTCTATCCCAAAATTTGCATCATTTGTATTTAGCTCTTTCAATGGGTTTTATTTGACCTATACATTTCCTGATATAATTGGAAATTCACATACAAAGATATATTTTTTCTTTAACCTCTTTATTGTTTGTTTCCTGAAAAAAAAAATCTATGTCATTTATACTCCTTGGTAGTTATAGAATGATGCAACTATCTCCTTTTGAATTCATTGCATTTATCACTAACATTTGGGTAAAATGTTTCTTAATTTGGCTACAGAAATTCTTTTGAATATTAATGCTCAATGTATTTTCTAAAAATTTGAGTTGAAAGTGTCATCTGAACATCTGTATCATTTTATTCGAATACACACATTTAAATCATTCATACTTTAAGAGGGGTGTTACTATTTTTGAGGCACTTTATAAAGATGAAAAACCAAATGGCAAATGATGTGGACATTATTGTGAAACATGCTTTTATAACAGTAATGAATCATTAATTTTCTTGAAAGAAACACTCAATTTGTAGGTTAGAAAGTGCATTTATGGCCCGAAAAAAATGTATTCATATGATTGTTATAATTCTTTTTGATTTTGTAAATTGGTACTCTTGTAAATGAATAATTTGTATCTCTGTTTGATATCATTCTAATCATATAAAATGAATCCATTGAGAGTATATATCCAGAGGATGTTACTTGGATGAATGTATGTTTCAAACTCAATTTTTTTACATTTTGTAATACCTTTCAAGTAATTGCATAGATCTTCTCCTTAGAATTGTATTGATGAATAATGATATCTAAAATAATTATATGCTTGAGAAAATGACTATAATTATATTCTTAATTCTCCTATGCATTTTGAACTTTGTAATTTTAAGCAACATATGCTTGAAAAATCAACAAGGAATCAAGAAAACTCCATGTCTCTCATGAATTTGAAAGAAATATCTGGAAAATCTTGAAAATGTGTTCTTCATTTGATGTTTGTACCCTGATCTTGTATCTACAAGATTTCCAGTTGCTTATATCTTCCAATTTATAATTAATAGATTCGTTTACTGCCAAACAGAATATTTTTACTTGGAAACATGCATTATGAGCTTCTATTATTTCATTATTCTACTACTGGATGGTTGTTGTATTTTGAAACTATGCTTTATGGATTCATAGTTTAGAACTTCAATTGTAATCTTTCTGAGATCTGGAACTTTTTGGTTACATGAATATTTAAGACCACTTCAAATGAACTGACTTGTAGCCTGTAGACTTATTTATCTATCTGTAAAGGATCTATTTCCTTAAATACTTCAATTTTTGGAACTTTTTTAGTAACCTTGAAGAATTGCCATTAGCTTCATAATTCCATCACTTCATGATTTGTGTATTATACTAGATTTAAAATAGAAATTGTACTTGATGAATAATCAGTTGTATCCATTCAATGTTCTAACACTATGCTTTTTTTTATGGCATATTTATAACTCTCTTTATTCAGTCACCTTCATCTCTCATTTTCTCGTTCTACTCCTTGAGAGCTATTTTCATTTTTAAACAGTGTGTCCTAGAGATGAGTGTTTTTAAAGAAATGAATGCATAACCTTTCCAGATACTTGATGTTTATTTCAGCTTGTTATTTCTTGAAAAATAATACAAGTATTATGCAATTTGTTCTTTATAATTGACTGTAATTTGATCAAAACTGATATCTTTTGCTTTTATGGATGCAATATATTTATTCAAGCTCTTGATAATAGTGACTTCATACTATGTACTTAATGATATTTTTTTAAAGAATTCAGTTTTATTTTGTAATTCCAGAGCATCTTTGACTTGTACTTTTATATCTGAACATTATGAAATTCATACAAGAAACTTCTTTTGTACCCCTTGAATTTTGCATATGTTATTGAAATGCAATTTGTACTTGATAATATAGAATTTTACAAACATGTATTTTATTCTCTTATACTACAACTTGTACGTGCACACTTAGGAAAATTGTTAGAAAATAATTAGGATTTTTGGTCTCTTTTATGGTCCATAGTTTCATTTCTTTGTGCTTTATTCTTGGAATCTCATGTGCAACTACAAGATGATTTTTTCTCTAATCTTCATATTTTACTTTGATGTGCCTTATAATTTTGATCTTAAGAGGTCCATTTTCTTGAAACTAGAAATACAGGCATGTGGATAGAATCCTGAGCTCAAATCTGAAAATTTATGTTTCTCTTTTCAGTTAGGTTGCTACAATGGAGGGATGTAGAGAAGATGAAACTCAAAAACTGGAGCTAAAAAAATAAAGACCAAACGGAAAACACAAGGTAATGATGGGTTCCTTCTTCATTCCTTTGCTTCTAGTTTTATACACATGTATCTCTTATTTCAGTAGTTGTAAGTTACATCCCATGAATTGTGTGGGAAACATTGAGTTTCCATTATGAATAAATGAAATTATTTTTGTAACTGAGTTGCGTACATGCTTTTACTTTCATCTTTATGTCATGTAATGATTGTACAATGAATTAAACAAATCAATACATACTTAATAAAACTTAATCATATGAAATCATCAAATTGAAAAATACATGTAACTTAAAAATGAACTCTTAGAAATGGAAACACCAACTAGGGTTGTTGTTTTTGAGTCCAACTTCTTAGATTTTCCTCTATCTTCACCTTCCTCAAGGTTGTGCTTTAGTTCTTTAGAGCTTCTATGCATCTTTGATGAAGGTGATAATGGGATAGCATCATATGTGATGTGTTTCACTATGAAACAACACACATGGATGCAATTTTCCTTGTTGATTCACTTAACTGAAACTCAATTTAACTATAAATTCCCCCTAGTTAGGTTCATTCATCAATTCCTTCCATCGAAAAAAAGTGTCAAGTTGCCTATTTTTGCACTTGACATAAATTTTTATAGTATGCAAATGCTTATAAAAATTCACAAATAATAAGATTTGAAAAAAAATAAAGATGATAAAAATCAAATAGTATAGTTAAGAGCATAATATAGTCTTGAATATTGTGGATGTTGTTGGAAAGGGAGAATATTCTCTATATATTTTCAATTGCTCCAAATTTTATTAGATATATATATTATTTACAAGTAGTCTGAAAGATATATCACTCAATATAGAGAATTATGCAAGTGGCATGATAATCTCATTCATTCACAACTACGATTTTCAAATTATTTTTGAAGAATATAAGTTCAGTATATGGACCTCCTCCCCCTCTATATTTCAACATATATACCTTTAGTTTTTTTAGTAAAACACATTATGTGGGCATGAAAATTTTCTATTACTTTCACATTTTCTATTCAAGAAGTAATTATAGTTAAAAAATTATACATATATCCATATCTATTGGTTTGTTATGTGGGAATAGTAGAATATGTCTAAGTTGATAGCTTATCCATAGACAATCCTTAACATCCTTTACTATATTCTCTGAAGTGGACGGTATAAAATTAGATAAGTTCTTTATAGTCTAACCTTTTTGGTCCTATAAATTTTTAACTAAAAGGGGACTTTAAATCATATTCTCACTCACTCGAGTGTTGAGTTGTACTCAACACCTTAGTATCTCCTTTCGAAAAAATTTGACTGCCCAAATCCACAAAATTTTAAGAAGAAAAATCATTTTTCAAAAGAAAAAACAACAATGAGATCTCGTCCCTCTATAAAATCAATATTTTTATTGTTTTGATATTTTTCTTCTCCTCTGGTTACTTTTTTCCAAATTCAAATTTATGAGCATAATACATGTTTTTCAATCACAATTTAGTTTCAATTTTTTGCATTGACTACACATTATCTTATAGGTTACATTATGGAAAATGCCAATAGCAACAAATCATAGAACCATTGTTAAGTGAATACAATTTTTTTATGCACACTTAGGTAGGTTAATCCTTTAAGCATACAATTTACAATTACATACGTAAAAGGGTTGTAAATGTTGACACTAAATTTTTGTGACTTGTAGATTTGTAATGTTAGCTTTCACTATCCTCCATATCTAAGAAAAATTATCATAATCTAAATCCAATCAGTTTACAGGTCTCTATATTTTACGTGAATTTCTTATTTTCACAATTTTCTTTGTCATCAATTCAGGAAATAATATATAATGAAAGTAGTAAAAAATATTTGCGATTCATTTCACAACTTCTCATTTTATTTTTTCCCTTCACTTTATAAGACCATAAAAAATGGTCTGGATGTGGATATTTTATAAGAAGACATGCAAAATCCTAGATATTTAGATTTTATAATTCTTTTTAAATTTATGCATCTTGTAATTTATGGTATTACTTAGTTCTGCACACTTACAAAGTCACCTAGGAGAGCTTCATGAGGTTTGATCTTATAATGGTTGAATGTAGTGCAACACTTGGATTGTTTCAGTACCTAAAATTATGATTTCCAAGGGTAGTCTAGCCTCACCACAAACAAAAATTTTATTCGTTTCTTTTGATAATGATTTCTGAATGGTTTTATAGGTAAATAGTGCTTTTTTGGGTGTTTAAAGTTGTGTGAGAATGAGTGAAATACATTGAAGATCATATAAAGGAAAATAGTCATGTATATAGTAGCACATCCATTCTTATTAACTATATAAAACTATATATATATATATATATATATATATATATATAGGATAAGACCAAAAAATTCTATTAGATTTACTGATTTGTGGATATATTACATTATTGTTGTGGACAGGTGTTATAACTATCATATATGTTTTATTTTTAACTGACCTATACTCCTTAGAACCATCGATATGCACATGTATATATTCATCAATTTTCATTTAATATATCGCCAAATAGTTTACTCTCATCATTTGCAGACATTAGAGTTGTATCAATTGATTCCTCGAGACCTGTGTTTTTCTATCAGCGAATTGGTGTTGCATTCTTTTAATTTTTTAATTCTATTGATTTTCTAATTAATTTTTGTTATTATTGTTGAATGGTTTTATGAAGGTGACCATAACCTAGAGCTACAAAAGGTTTAAAACTTGGATATTACAATAAATATAAGAAGAGATACTTTCAAATCACCTAGATAAGAAATGAAGGTCCAAGAAAAAGGAATCTAAGTTTCCCAACATAAACAAACATGAACATAGTAGGCTCATAGCCAACTCACAATCAACCAATGACATAAGCTCAGTGGAAAATATTAGTCCTCCAGCAAAGATAAAAAATAAGAGAAAAGATCAAGACAAGACTCATACCTTGTTTGGAATGATGGTAGTTTTTGAGTTGATGTGACCTTTATTTCACCTATCCACCATTGTCTAATACTCATTACCTCCTTCCATTAGAATCGGAAGAAAAAATTCTAAATTCTTGATAGGAATGTGGCCCTCAATGAGATGTAGACCACAAACCTTTGAAGAATCAACAAATCCATTTTGCGCTTAAGAATTCGTCACATCCCTGTCAGAGGTGAGAGTATTGGATTTTTGTGGATTCTTCTCTAGAGTAGTTGGGAATCCATCCTTGTTATCTTTCCTCGAGGGGATTGGTGACTCCTTAACTACGTCTGATTGAGGCTTGATCGTGATATGTTGTGCAAGAGATTCCCTCCACCATGTTATATTTTCCTTGCATCTGGGATACTCCCAATTATCTGAAAGATGGAATGTTTGAAATCACCTACGATATCTGAAGGCTAGACCATCATAGTATAACCTCTCCACCCAATGTATCTCATCAATTTTTAGATTAATTTATTCTGGAAGAGCATGGGAAGTGTGAAGATCTACTAATATTCTAGTACAAGTTGTATGATTCTTAATAAAAAATTTATCATCAATTTTCACAAAGGATCCTACGGAATCCCCAATAGCAGTGAGGCATGCTTTGCTCCATAGCTATAATGGAAGCCCTAGCAAGTGAAACCAAATAGGGTATGTATCAAAGGATTCTTTTAGAGGGTCAAAACATGGATACCATGGTTTGAACATGAGTTCGTGTTAACCCCAAACCCAATATTGATCAAAAATCAAATCCATATCTTCATGGTTTCAACGACAACAATGAAGTAAGCTTTAGTACATGGGTAAAATTCAATCTTACCCTTAATCTTTTCCCTCCATCTTAGTGTTATTCAGTCATGGATATCAGCTGCATTAGGCCAAAACTTATGGAATCTACAAATGAGGCCAAGTTGTTAGAGATGTTCCTCCACCTTGTGAACCTTTTACAGTAGATCCTCCCTAGAATTTCACACTAGAATCTTCTATGAGGGATTCAAAGGTTTGACAACAGTCCTAGCACTGACAATTGCCTCTTTATAAACAACAACAAATGATTTTAAGTAACCTCCAAACCCCTGCCCATTCCCCCCCCCCCTATTTGACCTAAAAAAACTATTTGTACCTTGTAGAGGTGCATGCATTCCCTCAGATGCACCACCAAATTGGATCAGGCTTCCTTTCCCCATTGCAGATGTTTACAATGAGAACTTGTGCAGGGGTACAATGTGGCCTTTGTCCCCCTACTATCATTCCTACCTCTATTGCCATGATGAGGGAAGGATCTGCCACTTCCTCCCTTCACCTGCACATCCTATGAGTTGCCACTGCCTATGCCCTCATCATTACCTATGTTTAGGGTTTTTGGATTTGAGAGTGACTTTTTAATTAATTTTTACTTTTTACAATTTTTTTACTACTTCTAATGTTTTACATTTTTTGTTTTTAATGAAAGGTTAATTTTTATTAATTCTTTATCTTTTTATTAATTCTTATCAATTTTCATTAATCCTTATTTTCTTTCATTTTAATTAATTTTTAAATTAGATTACTTTTATTTTAAATTTTTTTATTAATTCTCATTTTTTATTAGAATTAATATTAATTTTTATTAAATTTAATTTTAAATTATACTTTTAATTTTTTATTAAATTTTGACTTTTATTAATTTAAATTTAAAATTTAGTTTTTTTTTTACTTTATTAATTTTTATTTTTAATCAATTTTAAATTTAAATTTTCATTATTTTTAATTTTTTAATTTTTAAGTTATTAGTTTTTAATATTATTAATTTTTTAACTAATGTTTCATTAATTTTAAAAAATTATTTTTATTAATTTTTTTTAATTTTAAAAGTTTAAATAATTTTATATTTTTTACTTAGTTTTAATCATTATAAAATTAATTAATTTTAATTTTTAAATTATATTAATTCTTATATATATAATTGTAATTAAGAAACCTATAGGTCTGTTAATAGCTCCAAAGGTGTTATTGCTAGTATATCATTGAATATTTGACTCTCATCATTTGCAAACATTGGTATCAGAGTTATTTCAATTGATTCCTTAAGACCTGTGTTATTTTTTGTTGGCAAATTGGTGTTTTATTTTCTCATTTTTGTAAGGGGTGGAAGGAGAGAATAACAACCTATGTGGATATTTTTGTCTTGGCACTTTCCTTTTATAGTCTTTGGACACTTACTATTATTTCTTTGTTAACAACTTTTTAGGATCAAGAACGTGGTTAACTTGGGTTAAAATTCACGTGTGTATTTTGGTTCTTTGATATATTCTGTTGCATGGATACCATCCCCACATTTCTTGGAATTTTACTATTCTCATTTTGTGTATCATTGTTTATAAATAAAAGCAACCTAAGATTTTCTTTTTGGCATTTTGCAGGATAGATTTTGTGAGGAAATTGATGGGAGAAGTGGCGTGATTTGCTTCTTACATGAAATGAATCATTGAATTTTTTAAGGATTAGTGCACATTCAAGGTGACAATGCAAAAGCTGGGATCCCAAAAGAGAACCAATAAAAATATGTGATAGACTACCATGCAAATTCTCTTATGGAATCTTTCTATCAGGGAACATGTTTTCTTTGCAATTCATGGAGATCTGTTCTTTCTTCTAAATTGTGGTGCAGTTATCCAAATGTGTTGTTTATGTTGGAATCAATGTGGAACATGGAATCATGGAGGATACATGATGAATTGAAGACTAACACAATTTTTTTAATCCCTTCATCCACGTAAATAATGTGTTTTCTCTATTTCCTTCCACATACACCATTTCCACGTCAAAGTTACTTATCTCAGATGCTCAACTCTTGAAAGGGCCAAACTATGTCACCTCAAAGAAGAAGATACACATGATTCTCTAGTTCAAGGAGCTCTAAAAGGGAATCGTCACTGGAAAAGTTTCATGTCACATCTGTGTAGATGAGAAAATAATGTATGAAAAGGCTGATGTAAAATCCTTGATGTTGATCACACTCAACATATTTGACAAGGTTTAATTACATATACAGGATGCGACAACATCAAATCTAGTCATGGATGCTCTATAAACCATCTACAAAGTGACGAATCTAATGAATATCACCCGTCTCTAGTAAAAAATGCATACACTTAGTATGAAGGATAGTAATAAAGTACATGAATTATTGCATCGTTTGGTAGAACTATGAAGAGAGCTTGTAGCACCTGGAGAGAAGGTGGAGGAAAATCTTCTAGTGCCTATCACATTAAGATATCTTCCTTTCCAATTCAAGACTTTTTTCACAACGTTGAACAAAAAATATGTTGTAACATTTGAAATATTAATGATTTTTCTCCAAGAAGAAGATTTCATCAAATTAGTGCATGAGGAGTTTGAAGACAAGGCACTGATCTCGAGATGGTAGTGTTATCACCGAATCACAGCACCCCTGGATGTTGATTAGATTTCTAGTTTGATCACTCTAAGCATCCAGTGTGATTGGATAACATGGGTACTATCTCCAAGTTGTGGGACTTGCTACTTGAGATAGACCTCCAGAGAAAGCTGGTTCTTGCTCCTAAACTACCTGCCACAACCTACTCTAATGCAGGAGAAACTAGCTATTCTAACCTAAAATTCCAAGGGACCAGAGAGAGAGAATGCATAAAATGAAAGCCTACACTAAAGCGGTGATACACCAGAAAAGGAGGGTGGGAGAGTAATCTCCAAATGTGGTGAAATACAGAGGGAAAATACACACTAGGAGAGGTGATGACAGTTCACCATAATCCAGCAAAATGCATTCACAGCAATATTCCAAGCACACACAATGATAATGGATTCTTACTAAGAACATAATAAATAGACACAATATACTTGCAGAAAGATTAAAGGGGCAAGAAGAATGCAAGAAAAACACAGCAGGGGAAGATACATCCACAAACTTGTATTTTATTGCTTTCTGGTATGCACAATTCAGTCTATTACAAGATAAGGGCCTGGATCACCATGCAAGGAGTCCACTACAAGGGCCTGCAACACACTGGCTTCACAAAGCAATTTTGGCAGAGCTTTGCTACCCAAAAACTCTCTCCCCTTACAATAAGCCCAACACTCCAATTTATAGAAAAAAAAAAAAAAAAAAGAGAAGGAGAAGAGAAGAGAAAGTGGAAATCCCGAAATCTGTCCTTCAACCACCTATAAGAGGCATTAAATTGAGTGGAATGGGTATACATTACTTGCAAAAGGCTCCCCATACTGTCCCATGTGCTGCAGCAGAGAAAGAATGATGACCATGCCTCTTAATTGCACTCCCAGCTACCAAATAAAACACTGTTCTGAACCCGGCCACGTTTTCTTAAAAATCTCAATCAATTTTTGATCAAATCCAGAATTTCTTGATTGCTATGCATCGGGCTCGGGAACCACGGCTCCAACGGTACCAATTTTTGTGCGATTTCATTGAGAAATGCAAAAGTTATTGCCTTCCTGAGTGCAGGCAGCTATTTTGGGCCTGGTAGGCGTTTTCTGTCAATTTGACGGGAAAGAGCATCTACTGACTGGAGCCGAACACATTTCCTTTATTTAAATATATCTATCCTCATTAAAATTAAGAAATCCAGTTTTTGTGGCGTAGAGGACGTCGTGCTCGTTCCAGAAAGTCCAATTTTATCAAAATCGGAGCTCGGGAGTCAAAAGTTATGGCCGTTTGAAGTTCCACGGGTCAAATGTTGACTTTTCTCCTCTGCCTTCGGCCATTTCGGCTTTTCGCGTCCCGCGCGTCCCTTTGTCCCAGAAATTTCCCCATTTCGGCCGATCCAGCCGGTTCGCGTACTGTTGGCCCGCGCGTCCCATTTGCTTTTGGATTGTCCGGGACAAATTCGCCCGGGTTCGGCCGATTCGTGCTTTTCTGTCCCAACTGTCCCGGGACAAAAGTTCTTATTTCGGCCAGTTCACCCGGTTCGCGTACTTTTGACCCGCGCATCCCAGACTTTTTCGGGGCTGCCTTGACTCATTTCGCCCGGTTTCGGCCGGTTCGCGTACTTTTGACTCGCTTGTCCCAAAGGCGACCCTCTCAGCAGTTAGTCGATTTTTTCTCTGTCGAACCAGAATTTCGCGCCCGCCGCGTACTTTTGTCCCATTTTTCCTTGCTGCGTTTCAGACTGTTTGTGCTGATTTCGCCCGGTTCGGCCGGTTCGCGCTTTTCTGTCCCAAATGTCCCAGAGGCGACCTTGAGCGGGACTTAGCCAATTTTCACGATTTTTTCTAGATCAACCTATTTGCCTTCTGCAACCCATTTTTTTGTGCATTTTCTCAGAACTTACTCTCTTCCTCTTGGACAGGGGAGTTAGACAAATATGAGGGGACCCTAGAAACATGACTTTTCACCCTGAATCAATATAATTGCTTGCATGTTATCAAAATTACCTTGGGGGAGTGAATTTTGGATAACAGGTAGAAGAGTCACAAGTCTCAAAAGGGAAAATAAGAGAAGCAAAAATAGAAGCATCCCTAGAAGAAACCACAATAGAATAAGTCTCAGAAATCAATTTGATGGCATCACATCTACACCACCAATACGCACGAAACTTCCAACTATTGGTATAATGGCGTCACATAAGGAAATTCCAGTAAGGAAAGCATATGTGGCCATAGTGATTCTCAACAATCCTGATAAATTCCTCTCCACATGAAACAAGAAGGACATTTTGCATCCCTGGAAGATGATGAATAAGATGAGGAAATACTCGAATCAAAACATTATGGAACACATAATAATGTTGTTCTAGCCTCCCAAATTTCTTGGCCCTCACAAAATGTGTTATTTATTTACTATAGCACCAAAAAGCACATGAAAAGTGATAGAAATATTTTTGATTTATTGAGTGATCAGACCACTAGAGATCGAGTTTAAATTGTAAAAAATAGAGAGTATGTTTCATAAGGAATAAAAAAATTCACCATTCATCTTAGGAGGGAAGAGAATCTATACCCTCATAAATATTCTCTATGTCCCTTGATTGACCACAAATATCCTCTATATCTCATAAATATCGAATCACAATCTCATGGTAAAGGTCACATTCTATAAAGGCATACAATTTTTTGGGGCTCAATTTAATCTCACCCTGTTTGTTCAAAATTTATCAGTTCACATGGTTTGAAGTATTCTTTGTCTCCATGTATGGATGTGTCAAAGATTTCTCCTTCATTTGGTTTACATTGTAATTCCTTTCCTTGGGTTGTGGATTACATTGAGTCTCGGTTTTATTTACAGTTTTCTCTCAGTGGGGAGTTTTTTTGTTGATGGGAGTCTTCCACAATTGCGTCTATTTTATAAATCATGTCCCAACATCCGTGGATACATGGTCGTATTTATTTGGATGTGGCACAACGGGTCTATTTTGTGAACTTATCACTTTTGTCACAATTGTTAAAAATGTGAAATTCGTCCCATGGCCCCTTTAGTTTCTAATTGGCTATTCAACAATGTGAAGTGGTAAAGAAAAATTCTTACTTTGACCCCGAAGATGTACACCTTTTTCAAGTAAAAGGCGGAGAATGGTTGCGGAAAGGTTTGGTCCCTTTTAAGCTATTTTGAGGCATTACGGCGAAAGGAATGAAAATATAAATGGAATGCCTAAGGCCCACAAAAGGAAACATGGCAATTAGAAGAGTCAAAGGCGGAGAGGTGGGTCAATGGACGTATCTTGGAAATTTTGGTTTTTTGTGAGAAGGAGAAAAGTTATAAAATGAGTCGTGATCCCACTGGGGACCAAATAATGTCACATTTTTGAGTCAGTGTTGAAAATTCAAAGTGCGGAGGTGGGTCACCAGAGAACTTAGGATTTTTTAAGCTCTTTTTTGAAATGAAGTAAAAGTATAAAAGTGAGCCACAACTCCATTGCAGCCCACATCAAAAGTTAAATGCAGAGAGGTAGGTTGCTGGGGCATTTTGAGATTCTCAGACTTTGTTCAAAAATAATGAACAAAAAGTGGAGGGCCTGCGCTCATTCAAGGATAGCTACCTCTGGGTCCTACCTTCACAGTTGGGTGCCAACGGAGACACGTGGAGGATTCCGTTGGCTCCTTTTTATACATAGAATTTTCAAGCACCCCCTGATGCAACTTTTCAGACTCAAATATTTTACACATGGAGGACCTGCACACTTGATTTGGGACCTCACCTTCTTTTGACCTTTGGAGTTACACCAAGGAGACACATGGAGGTTTCCTCTAGCTCTGTCCACGCTCAAAATTTTCAACGACCGATGCAACTTTATTAGACCAAAGGACATGTGGAGGGCCTACGCTCATTTGAGGATCCACCTCTGGGTCTCACCTTTGGAAAGAGTGCCAAGGAGACATGTGGAGGCTTCTGCTGGATCTTCCCATACTTAGAATTTTCAAGCATTCGATACAAATTCGTTCGGCCCTAGACACGTGGAAGGCCCACACTTGTTGGGGAGTCTTTCTTTTGAGCTTCATACCAAAAAATTGTCCCAAGAGACACATGGAGGTTTCCGCTAGATCTTCCCATACTTAGACTTTTCAAGTGTCTAATGCAAACTTTCTCAGACCCTAAGCACGTGGCACCTTCCGCTAGTTCTTAAACATTTTTCAACAAAAATTTCCAGGCCCAGACACGTGGAGAGCCCACACTTGTTTGGGGTCTCCACTTTTGGGAACCATATCAAAAGTTTTTTGAAGAAACACGTGGAGGATTCTTCTAGCTTTGCTCCTCTTTATACCAATACTTTTTCAATGGCTGAGGGCATGTGGAGAGCATGTAAAATTTCTCACCTCTAGACTCCATCTTTGAATTTGCACTGAACAGATGTGGAAGCTTCTGCTGGACCCTCCCATGCTCAAAATTTTCAATGAGTGATGCAACTTCTCACGTTCTAAACACGTGAAGGGCCCCACGCTCATTTGGGAACCTACCTATAAACTTCACCTTTGCAGTTATGCCAAGGAGACACACAAAGGTTTTCATTGGCACCTCTTTGCACTTGGTTGACTCAGACTCGCATCACAGGTATGTGGTATAATCCATGCGAGGGAACTCATTTTTGAGAGGCATGAATGCAGGTATCCATGCGAGGGCACTCATTTCTCAAGGTGTATTCTCAAAGGTGAAAAGGATTGCTTGTCAGATCAAGCCATATGGAGCCACCTGAGAATTATTAAAAAAGGAATTTCTTGCATGACAGGATAAAAGATTGATTAAAAAGACTATCAAAAGATTTGACATGGTGTCACAATCATATTTGATGAAATCTAGGAAATGTGAATGGCTCATAACTTTTCCACCTGGCAATTTTGGGTGTAAATTTGTTAAACATCATTTTCTGGAATAAACATTTAAACAGTATGCTGTAAAGATTTCCTTGAATATTCTTCTTTTTGGGGGGAAAATTTGGGATGAGTGAGCGAGTGAAATTGTATAAATGCAATGAGAATACTCTTGCATGATCAGGGGGTTAATTTTTCTGAGAAAGTTTGAGAGAAACCATTTTCCCGAGAGACCGTATGAAAAACCTGTTTATTTTCCCGTGTTTTAGATTTAATCGTGTCAAGATGGTTGTAAGTGTATAGACATTGAAAAGCTATGAGATTGTTCAAGAAACTTTCCCCTACTGATGAATCTAATGAACCTCAATTAAATTTGTGTTAATCATGGGAATAATTGTATCTGCTTGTATTTCAGAATGTTTTCAAATAGTTTTTCTTGTTCTTGTTGTAATCTTATGTTGAAATCCCTCTGAATCACACAAGATCTCATCCATGTGTTAGTATTGTGGCATTTTCAATTTCATTATGAGAAGAGATTTCATCTTGTAATGAAATAAACAATTTAAAATCACTTTACTTTCACTATGTTGATAAAGATTGTTTGTAAGTCTATGAGTGTATCTTAGGCGTGACGAATCAGGGATTTTAATGTTTAATTGAGTCTTTAGCATGAGCCTTTATGTTGAATTCTTGAAGAGTGTATGAAACCGTGCATCTCTAGGCCTCCATTGATACACACCTTCTTGTTGAAGGAATATTTTGGCTATTTTGAAGCATTTTGTCTATGAGTTTTCCAATATTTGTAAAGGCTCTCAAAGATCTGGTATAATCAACTTTATCTTTCTTAACTTCCCACTAAAACTTCTCAAATGATGAATCCTACATGAACTACCCCTGTTTGTACTGTGTATCCACAAATGAACAAATTCCATTACCAAAATATGCAGAGACAATCAGGATTCAATTATTGTCTTTAGTAACCCGAACCTTGTCCAGGAAACATCTCCACTCTCTAGTGTGACAACTCATGAGAGTTAGATTGTGTTGTATTGATCATATTTTCTCAAGGTTCTCATTAAAATTGTGCAAAGAAGGATCTCTTGATATCCTTCACGAACATGAGTTACAAAATAGGTCCTCTCACCCTGGTTAAAGGAACAACCTAAAGTAGTGAGGGTAGATCAAACCCTCAGTGAGATGTTATCCATTTATCCAATGCCTGAGTGACAAAGAGTCAGATGAATCCCCTCCTCGGATACAAAATGGCTCATATCGTGATTCATTTGTCTCTAAGTATCCTTTTTGTGATGCTACTCATCCCTCTCATGGAGAATCAATTTGGATACCAACACCAAAAGTGGCACTGCTAGTTTCGTGGATCTTTCTCAACCCTCGTAGGGATTATCAATTTAGATACCAACACCTCAGTTGGAAACACCACCTTGGATTTTGCAAGGGACTATTTTTACAAATGTGTACACATACTAACCCTGGTAATGTTTCTTACATGATTTAAGTGCAAATATTTGTTTTAAACGTCATCCATTGTTGAGATCTATAAGATTTGTGTAACATTACAAGTTCATTGAGCATTATTTCCGGTTTCTAGTTGTTATTGCACTAAATTTGCATCAATAGTGAAAAATTTGGGTAAAGAAATGTCAGATCTGTTAAGATTTGCAGAAATTAAGCATTGATAGACACTTGGCAAGTTACTTATAGTGCATCTGCACAACTAAGGTGAAAATCCTTAGTGGCGACTCCGTGTTGAATTGAAATTTTGATGATTACCAGTGTCTTAACCTATGTCAAGTGAAATTTTTCATTAATCTGTGAAAATCTGGAGGGAAGAATATATTTCTTCACTAGGGACCCTACTAGAAATTTATTTCCATAACTAGGAAAAGCAAATTCAGAAGGAAAACAATTTTGGAAGTTGTTGGAAATCAAGAATCAAAAAGGAGATATCAGTTTGAAAAGGTGATCAATCCGTGGTTGAAGATTACCATACTTCTTCAGGTGATTCTTAACCAATTAATATTTATATAAATTTGAGTTCTCCAACTAGAGAGGGGCCATCATTTGTGTCTGAAAAGTGTGCCTCTCAGTTTTCCCTTATTTCTTCCAAGGTTGATAGGGTTTTCCAAGAAGCTGAGTCATTAGAGGATATCTATTTTGAGAGTTATACTCTTGTGCTCCAAAGACCCTTCGTTACCTTATCATTTTGTTTCTCCTGTAAAATCGCCTCTTCAAGGAAATATGGCCCAACCTCCACCTAGACCTCCTTTTGTTGTCAACACTTTTGGACCTATAGATTTCAGAGGTATGGATGGATATCCTAATATGTTTCCACAAGATGTCAGAAATAGGTTGCCAAAATTTCAAAGGAATAATGCCATCACTGGTGACCACCATTTTAAACTCTTTTTCAATATGATGGAATATTTTGAAATTGAGTTTGAAGACCTATATGTAAAGTTATGTATTCATACTCTTGAGGAGGATGCATGTGACTAGTACAAAGATTTACCAGATAATTCAATAGATTCATGGACCGAGATGAAAAGTGACTTTATATTGAAATATGGGGATAAGATAGATCCCATATTCCTTTTATCTGAATTTGAAAATATAAATAAAATCCAAATGAATCTGTCCATGATTTCAATACTCAGGTTCAATAATACCTTGAATAGGCTACCTATAATCCTAATGCCAAGTGATGAGTCATGTTTGATAAAATATTCTGATGCTTTTGATAAAAAAGGTTGCTTATTACTTGAGAGATAAGAACCTGGGAACATTGAGGCAGGATTTCACCATGGCCTTACAAATAGAAAATAACATCAAAGCAATTGGAAAGCCTCCTAAGAGGGAAGGTGTTAAGTTGATCAATCCTGAAAGTCCTCAATCAAACAAGGCTATGGATCTGGAAGAGGTTGTAAAAACTTTGGTTGGAGCAGTTAAAGAGATATCCTATAAACTGGCCAGAGTAGAAAAAGGGATAGGAAAAAGTTCCCAGGGTCAGCACAAGCCACATGGTCAGGAGAGATTTGGAAATCATCCCAGAGGTGATCACAGACCAGATGACAGAGGGAAAGGGCTCATGGGATCAGGAAATAAACAACCTCAACCCAGGGAGAATAGATTGGTTCCTGATCCTTTGACTTCTAGGGTTGCTACTATGGAGGAGGCCAATGTTATTGAGTGGTGTGATAGGTGTTTATTACCACACTCCCCATGTGATGTAGATCAATAAGTTGAGGAATCAAATGATGATGAGATGTATGATGATGTGTGCATGATGGAATACCCTGCAAACTCATGGCAGGGGAAACCTCAACTGAATTGATAAGTGCCAGAACTATTGAAGATTTCTGGGATTGTGTCCATCGGGTATTGCCTCTTCCTCCCATTAATAATTTTGAAATTGATATGGTTAAAGAATTTTATCTTCCCAACCATGATTTTGAATACTTAAGGGATTTGATGATTAAAAATTATGATGGAGGGATCCCTTCTGAAGAGGACATGTAACTTTTGATGAATGCAGTCATTACTCAGGAGAAAGAATATAACACCAAATGTAAGGTTGTCAAAGAGGGAGGGATAAAAACCAAACAAAAATTTCTATTTCTTACCAATATCCCAAGGGAAACCCCTAAGAAAGATACATCTGGCAAAGGCCTAACTACCCCAAATAAAACATGTGCTCCTGCCCATGCCCAGACTCTGAAAACTCCTATACTATCAGAGGAAGTGGTGAATCTCCCTCCTAATACTGCCCTACCCAAATATGTTCCTTGTGACATAGCCCAAATCTTGAGTTAGATCAAGGTCACTATTCCCATTGTTGAATTACTCAGGATCCTTGAGCATATAAAAAGGGCATTTGAATATTTGAGATTTAAGGAAGAAAAGATTACTTAGGGAAAAAGTGTTAATAATGTAGAGTAGTCCTCCTATTATTGCAGAATCATAAATACCACAAGCATTGGAGGAACTGGTGAATCATCTGAGGTATATTTGGGAACTTCTTTAGTTGAATCTCAGTTGGATTATCCATTTTTTACCACTTTGATTATTAAAGATAGGCTGGTACATAACTGCATGTTTGACTCAGGAGCCTCATGTAATGTAATGCCTATTGAGGTAATGAATGAGTTAAATATCAAGGTAACAACAATTTTTGGGAAATGTACTACCATGGATTCAAGAGAAGTGCCAGTAATTGGATATGTCAAAGGATTAGTAGTGCAACTGGACAGCTTATCCAGGAAAGTACTTAACCTTGAATGTACTTATTGTGGATTGTCCTACCAAATGGGGGATGTTATTATCCAAAAAATGGGCAGCTAGTGTGGGTGGAAGTGTACAAATGGACATGTCTTATGCAACCATACCAATTGAGGGCAGCCTTGTGAAGTTATATGGTGAGAAGAAAATGTTACATCTCATTGAGGACCCTAACAATGCTTCTTATGAAGTATTGTACATAGATGTTGATGTTGATAACTTTGTGGGATATGCTGATTGTAAGGAGCATAAATTGATGAGTGCAAGTATCCTGAGCAGGTTGGTTCTCCTTGGACTCTGATGTTTGATGGAGGCTGTTCTAGATTTGGTAATGGTGCTGAGTGTTGTTTTGATATCTCCAAGCCAAGAGGTTTTTAACTTTTCTTTTAAACTCAATTTTGAGTGTACAAACAATATTGCAAAGTATGAAGCACTGTTGTTGGGTTTAAGGATTGCTTGGAAATATGGTGTCAAGGACATTGTTGTTAAAGGAGATTCAGAGTTGATAGTCAAACAAGTTAGAAAGTTGTATGCTACAAAGAATCAAAGAATGAAACAATATAAGCATGTAGTTTGGGACTTCATTGAAATGTTTGATTCTTTCAATATAATACATCATGATAGGAGCTATAATACTATAGCAGACAAATTGGTAGTATTAGGATCTAGGTTTGAAAATTGTACAATGTCTCCCTATTGTGAATATGATATTGAAATATTGACCAGGCCGTCTATCCCTGACAATATCAAGCACTGGAAGGTGTTTGAAGATGATGCTCAGGTCCAAAGGTTTCTATAGAATAAAGGAGAATTTTCCAATCAAAGTATGGACTGGGAACCAATGGTTTGTGTAAATGATGGAAAAGAGACCCTATTTGGTAAAGACATTATCCAATTTAAAACCAATACTATTCCCAGAGGTTTGGTTGCACTGGAATCAAATTTTGATAATGTTGATTGCATTATTAATAGACACATGTCAGCCTCGAGGGATGTTGAAGAATATAACCTGGGCACAAAGGATAAACCTAGGAGAATTTGGCTAGGCAGCAACTTGAACAGAGAAGAAAAGTAGTCATATGTCTAATTGCTAAAAAAGTACCAAGACTGCTTGGCTTGGTCATATTTAGAACTGAAAGCATACAGGGAAGACCTTTTTCAGCATGAAATACCCCTGGAAGCCAATGCCAAGCCATTTAGGCAGAAATAAAGACCAATTAATCCCCTCCTTTCCTCAAAAATGCAAGAAGAGTTGAAAAAGTTAAGGGATGGAGGAATTATACAGCCTACAAGATACTCCTCATGGGTAGCAAACCCGGTACCTGTTCGAAAGAAAAATGGGGATATAAGATTGTGTGTTGACTTCAGAAACTTAAATAAGGCATCAATTAAAGACAACTCTCCCCTTCCAAATATGGATAACATGTTGCAATTGGTTACTGGTTTGAGTTGTTATCTACTTTGGATGGTTTTTCTGGGTATAACCAAGTGGTTGTGAAGCAATCAGAGAGAATCAAAACCACTTTCACCACTCCATGGGGAACCTATGTGTATGTCAAAATGTCATTTGGCCTGATGAATGTTGGAGCCACATTTTCAAAGAGCAATGGATGTAGCATTCTCAGGATATATAAATGACTTCATCGTAGTGTCTCAGGATGATGTGATAGTTTTTTCAAGGAAAAGAAGTGATCACCTGCAACATTTAGAAAAGATGTTGTTAAGATGCAGGGAATATGGTATCTCACTGAACCCTAAGAAATGTCATTTTGGGGTTCAAAAGGAAAAGATTGCTTGGACATATAGTGTCAAAAGAAGGGGTCATGATTGATCCTAAGAGAGTGGAAGCCATTAGCAAAGTTCCTATTCCAAGAACCAAAAAGGGAATTCAATCCTTTTTCGGGAAAATAAATTTTATTAGGAGATTTATTTCCAACTTTGTTGAATTGACTATCCCAATCACTAGTATGTTGAAGAAGGATCAGAGTATCAGATGGGAAGAAGAAGTTATTCAAGCCTTTACTAGGATTAAAGAAGCATTGAAGAATGCCCCTGTTTTAGCAGCTCCTGATTATAAAAAGGCTTTCCAAATGTTTTCCTTTGCTTTAGAGAATACTATTGCATCTGTGCTATTACAAAAGGATGATGAAGGAGTTGAAATGTCAATTGCTTTCTGTAGTAAATCATTACAAGGGGCAGAGTTGAAGTATACTATCATGGAGAAACATGCCTTTTCTTTGGTCAAAGCCACAAAAATCTTTAGGCCATATATTTTGAGCTCTAAAGTTATAGCTTATGTTCCCCATACCATGGTTAAGGATATCCTATCAGAGATGGAAATTTCAAGTAAAAGATGCCGATGGGAAAATAAATTGTAAGAATATGATATGGACATCCAAACTACAAAATTGGTCAGAGGATTGGGCCTAGCAAGGCTAATGGTAGAAAGCAACTTGTAAACAGTTGAGATAAATGAGGTTGAAGAAGAAAGATTGAATATTCTTGAGAAAGTGACAAATTTTGAATGGTACAAGGATATTATTTTTTATCTCAAACATCTACAGTGCCCTGAGTATTTAAGCAAGAATCAAAAGAGAGCACTTAAGTTAGCCTCCCAGAAATACATCATCACTGATTATGGGTTAGCTTGGAAGAACCCTGAGGGAGTTCTTTTGAGATGTATCACTGAGGATGAAGCCCCGAAAATAATTGATGATTTCCATGGAGGAGTTTGTGGAGGGAATTTTGCTGGAAGAGTCACAGCCCATAAGATATTAAGGGCTGGTTACTGGTGGCCAACTCTTTTTAAAGACACAACTCTACTGGTAAGAAAGTGTGAGAGTTGTCAACATTTTTTAGGAAGATTGAAAGCTTCAGGCTCCCTCCCTTTGCATCCTGTATCAATTGAAGCCCCATTTAAGTAGTGGGGAATGGAATTCATTGGTGAGATTTCAGATTCTTCAAGTGCAGGCCACAAGTGGATATTAGTGGCCACTGATTACTTCACCAAGTGGGTGGAGGTAATCCCTACCAAGAAAGCTACCCACCAAATTGTTATGGACTTCATTCTGAATCATATAATTTACAGGTTTGGAGTGCCTACTAAGATAGTTGCTGACAATGCTATGAGTTTTCGAGCCAAACCTTTGGTAGCCATGTGTCATGAGTATGGGATCAATTTAGCATATGCTTCAAATTATAATCCCCAAGGTAATGGACAAGCAGAATCAAGCAACAAGAATTTGTTGAAGATAATCAGAAGGACCTTGGAATTAAACAAACGGAAGTGGGGTGAGCAGTTGAAGTTTGTTGTTTGGGCTGATAGAATTACTGTTAAAAGAGCTACTGGAAAAATTCCATTTGAGTTGGTGTATGGAACTCAAGCTCTACTTCCCCTGCATATGCAATTATCTTCTTATCAATTTATCCAACAATTGGAGGACTAGGAGGTCAGTCCCTATGATGCTCGTATTAATCAAATTGTTGAATTAGATGAAGAGAGAAGAGAATCCCACCAAAGACATGTGAAGTTCAGGGAGAAATTGAAGAAATTATTTGATAAAAAGGTAACTCCAAGAGCTTTCAGTGTGGGAGATCTTGTGCTATTATGGGATAATAGACATGAGGATAAGGGAAAACATGGAAATTTTGATGCATTATGGATGGGCCCTTATTCTATTGACATTCAGATTTGTGAGCACACCTTTTTCTTAAAAGACTTAGATGGGGAATTGCTTGAGTTTCCTGTTAATGGAAGGCACTTGAAACATTTCCTTGATTGATTTCTTAGAATCAAGGCATGCACATCATTGTACAGTGTATAGTCTTTTGTTTTTGTTTTGTTTTCATGTTTTTTTTTTTTAGTTTGTCCTGGTCCCTGGTGACCAGTTCTTGTTGGTTTCTTGGTTCGATCTTGGGAGGATTTGGTTATTCGTTTTTCTACTTTAAGCTTGTTCTTGACTCCGTTGCCCAATGGATTTTTGGTACATGGTCTGTTGTTCTTGCAGCACTCACAGGGAGTGCCCATCCCCGAGTCGGAGCCAATGTTGGTGCTCAATTTAATCTCACCCTGTTTGTTCAAAATTTCTCAGTCTGCATGGTTTGAAGTTTTCTCTGTTTCCTTGTATGGATGTGTAAAAGCTTTCTCCTTCATTTGGTTGCCATTGGTCAGTCCTTTCCTTGGGTCGTGGATCACATTGAGTCTTGGTATTATTTACAGTCTTCTCTCCATGAGGAAATTTTTTTGTTGTTGGGTTTCCCCTTCCTCTTCCACAGATTGTGTCTCCTTTGTAAATCCTATCCCAACATCTATGGATATGTGGTCCTTTCTGATTAGACGTGGCTCAATGGGTCTATTTGGCAAACTTGCCACTTTGGTCACATTTGTAAAAAATGTCGAATTGGTCCCATGGCCCTGATAGTTTCTAATTGGCTATTCAACAATATGAAGCGGACAAGGAAAATTCTTACTTTGACCCTGAAGATTTACACATGTCATTTTTCAAGATCAAAGCGGTTGTGGAAAGGTGGAGCACTTTTGTACTTTTGAGGCATTATTTCAAAAGGAATCTATTTTCAAATGAAAATATAAAAGTGAATTAAGGACTCCAAAAGGATGCATGGTGGTTTGAAAATTCAAAGTGCGGAGAGGTGGGTCATCGAGAGCATTTTGAATATTTTGGACTTTTTGTGAAAAGAGAAAAGTTATAAAATGATCCGTAACTCCACTGGGGGTCAAATAATGTCACATGTTTGAGTCAGCATTGAAAAGTCAAAGTAGGGAGGTGGGTCGCCGGAGCACTTTGGAGTTTTTAAGCTCTTGTTTTGAAATGGTGTAAAAGTATAAAAGTGAGTGCGTGACACCATTTAGGGCCCACATCAAAAGTTAGAAGTGAAGAGGTGGGTTGCCTAGAGGTATTTTGGATATTTTGGCCTTGTTCAACTCAAAAAGGTATGAAAGGTTCATAAAGTAGGGCCTGCACTCATTCAGTATCTAAGAAAGCCACGGTTTGAACCTTTGGAGTTGTCTAATGGGCGGGCTAAATTTTCAAAAATGCATAATTTCTTTAAGTGATAGAAGATGTGAAAAGACACCCCGTGGCCTGCTTTAACTTGGATCTTGGACATGTGGGGGTTATTTGGGGACTTTTTGAGCCTATACTTTTGAAAAGAGCACCAAAAGGAGACACCTGGAGGGTTCCGGCTTTGCCCATACTTAGAATTTTCAAGTGCGGTGCCATTTCTGTAGGCACACGTGGAGGGCCTGTGCTTATTTGAGGATCCACCTCTGGGTCTTACCTTTGGAGTTGCGCCAAGGAGACATGTGGAGGCTTTTGCTGGATCTGCCCATACTTAGAATGTTTCAAGCGTCTAATGCAATTTTCTTAGACCCTAGGCACGTGGCACCTTCTACTGGTTCTTAAAAAATTTAAACAACCATTCCTGGGCCGAGACACATGGAGAGCCTACATGCTTGTTCTGGGGTCTCCACTTTTGGGAGGACCATATCAAAAGTGCACCGAAGAAACACATGGAGGCTTCTGCTAGCTCCTTTATATTAAGAATTTTTCAACCAAGGCACTTTGTTCAATGGCCGAGGGACATGTGGAGAGCCTACGCTTGTTTGAGATCCCGCTTTCTAGACTTCATCTTTGAAAGTTCATGCACGAACAGACACATGGAAGCTTCCGTTGGACCTTCCCATACTCAGACTTTTTCAGCGACCGGTGTAACTCTCTTGGGTTCTGAATACGTGGTGAGCCCGTGCTCATTTGGGAACCTGCCTCTAACTTCACCTTTGCAGTTGCGCCAAGGAGACACGTGGAGGCTTCCACTGGCTCCTCTTTACACTTTCATTAACTGGTGCCAACTCTCTAGACTCGAACACATCACAGTATATGTGGCATAATCCATGCGAGGACACTCATTTCTGAGAGGCACAAATGCAGAATGTATCCCATGTGAGGGAACTCATTTCTCAAGGTGTATTCTCAAAGGTGAAAAGGATTGCTTGTCAAATCAAGCCATATAGAGCCACCTGAAGAATTATTAAAAAGGGGGATTTCTCGCACGATAGATAAAATAATGATTAAAAATACTGTCAAAAGATTATGACATGGTGCCTCAATCATATTTGAGGAAATGTGAATGGTTCATAAATTTATCCACCTGGCTTTGGGTGTAAATCTGTTAAACATCATTTTCAAGGGAATAAACTTGATTAAATAATATGTTGTAAAGAGGAATATTCTCTTGAAGATTTAGACTTTTGGGGGGGGAGGGGAATTTAGGATGAGTGAGCGAGGGAAATTGTATAAATGCAATGAGAATACTCTTGCATAAAGGGGGGTTAACTTTTTTGAGAAAGTTTGAGAGAAACCATTTTCCTGTGAGACCATATGAGAGACCTGTTTATTTTCCTATGTTTTAGATTTAATCACGTCAAGGTGGTTGTAAGTGTATAACCATTGACAAGCTCTGAGATTGTTGAGGAAACTTTCCCCTGTTGATGAATCTAATGAACCTTGAATGACTCTGTGTTGATCATGAGAATAATTGTGTTTGTTTCATTTTAGAATGTTTTCAAATAGTTTTTCTTGTTCCTATTGCAATCTTATGTTAAAATACCTCTGAATCACACAAGATCTCATCCGTGTGTTAGTATTGTGGCATTTGCAATTTCATTATGAGAAGAGATTTCATCTAGTAATGAAATAAATAATTTAAAATCACTTTACTTTCACTATGTTGATAAATATTGTTTATAAGTCTATGAGTGTATCTTAGGTGTGACGAATCAAGGATTTCTAACGTTTAATTGAGTCTTTAACATGAGCCTTTGTGTTGAATTCTTGAATAATGTGTGAAACCATGCATCTCTGGGCCTCCATTGATACACACCTGTTTGAAGGAATATTTTGGCTATTTTGAAGCATTTTTTTTTGTGAGTTTTCTAATTTTTGTAAAGGCTCTCAAAGATCTGGTATAATACACTCTATCTTGCTTGAATTCCCACCAAGAAATTTCTCAGATAAGGAATCCTACATGAACTACCCCTGTTTGTATTGTGTATCCACAAATGTTGAACAATTTCCATTTTAACCAAAATATGCAGGAGACAATCAGGATTCAATTATTGTCTTTAGTAACCTTGAACCTTGTCTAGGAAACATCTCCACTCTCTAGTGTGACAACTCGTGAGAGTTAGATTATGTTGTATTGATCATATTTTCTCAAGGTTCTCATTAACATTGTGCAGAGAAGGATCTCTTGATATCCTTCACCAACACGGGTTACAGAACGGGTCCTCTCACCCTGGTTGAAGGCACAACCTAAAGTAGTGAGGGTAGATCAAACCCTCAGTGATGGTGCTATCCACTTCTCCAACACCTGAGTGACAAAGAGTCAGATAAATCCCTTCCCTAGCTACAAAACATGACTCATATCATGATTTATCTATCTCTAAGCATCCTTCCAACTTGTGAGGATGCTACTCATCCCTCAAAGGAGAATCAATTTGGATACCAACACAGAATTTAAATAATTTGTTGTGGAATTTGGGAAGTTGTGAGAAGTGCTATACTCCAATTCCAGGATGCAGCAGTGTTCATGTGGCTCAAGATCAGGAATCTCATGGTTCAGGATCATTTTTGAGATATCGATTGTGACTCCATTCCCAATGGATGATGAAGGCTACTAGACTAGTGCTTAGTAGGAAAGAATCCTCAAGAGGTCACTAAATATGTTATCTAATTTTACCCCTTAGGGAAAATAATTTGACAATGGGAGCCAATTATACCCTAGGAGTGGAAAGAGCTTCACAGGAGATCCTTGTATCTACAAGAAAATTTTGTGATTATAGAGTGTTATGGTGTTATAGGAAATTTTAGGATCATGTTGTTTTATTTTTACCCTTTTCTGGGTCTTCGAGGTTCAGGATTTTCTCATAGTAGAGGAAATTAGCCCTGGTCGGCCCAATTTCATTATTCATGGAAAAAATGATCAAAATCATTAGAATTTTTTTTAGGTATTGTATAATACCTTCATAATACACTGGCTAGTACAAAGGTTCAAAAATTTGTCAAAATAAGTCAAAGGGAGTACTAGCTGAAATAGCTCGGTGTGCTAGTTGATTGACATTAAGTGAGAAGGATTCCTCAACATTGAAGATAAAGTGGTTCTTCACATAGGGTCGAGCTCAAAATTTGAAGCATCAAGGAGTTGTATTGAGTTCTACAGGCTCTTCGTGAGTCATTTTTGGGTGGTTCTGTGTAACTTCAACCTCGAGCTTGGGATTGAGTCGAGGAAAATTTGAGTTTAGACATAAGGTCAAGCTTCAGGGCAGGTGTCAACATTGGATCTTAGCCAAGTCAATTCAATGGCAGGATGAGGAGTCAATGCAAGAAGTAGGCATTGAGCCATAGTTCAAAGTATGTAAGCAGAGATAAATGATACTCACCAAGTTAAAGTTGGAATAATTCATTTAGATAAGTTTGAGATGCATAACCAACAAGGAGCTCAATTAATCTCACTAAAGAATTTTGTTATAATATAAAGATAGCACAGTGAGTGTAAGGGCTCAACAGTCATCCAAAGGAGCCATTTTTTCTATAATGAGATCATACATAACAAAGCTCATGAGCTATATCAACATAGCTTGAACAAAGGATATTATCATTTGACATTAGAGGGCATTGAATCGTGAATGACTTCACAGGGGTTATGGATTTGCAAAGTAATAACCATGGTGAATGAGTGCATTGAATTCATGAAAGATGACTTGGCTCTAGTATGGGTGAGTTACTCAAATGTAGAGGAATTTCGAGCTAGTGTTAATACATAGGCGTTGAGCTAGGATGGAATTCAAGAAGCTCAGATGTGAGCTTAGGAAGAGGCACGTGAGTGTACAGTTCAGGTTAAAGCATTTAAAGCAAAAGGGAACAACTCAAAGCTTGGGGTATTTGTGAATGTAGAAGTATTTGCATAGTCAAGTTATTTTAGCAAGGGGCGAGTTCTGATTTTCTCAATCTCAAGCTTCGGTGAGTAGAATTACATGGAACTCGGGCATGGTATTGAGACCATAGTGTAGGATCTATGTTTGTAGGACATTACATTGACTCATTGCATGGTTCGAAGCTAGAGTAATAGAATAACTCGTTGAGGCTCAAAATGATGGAACATGGTGTGGGAAGTCAATTTCATGAGTGTGTAATGCCAATTTAGTTAAATCCAAGGAACCTAGCATGTCAAGGAAGGTAGCTTGGGTCATTTTGATGGGCTTGGACTCGACAGGAGGCAAAATATAGAATCGAGCTAATGTCTAAATAAAGGCTAGGAAATTTCAAGCATTGAGCTGACATGGAGGTCAGAGACAAGCTCAAGGTTGAGAAAACAGGAAATAGTTAGTTGAGTTGTATCATTGAATGGAGTTGGATCTTGACTCTCGGAAGACTCATTCACATGAGCTAGGCGATCATTGGCATTTAATTCTGGAGAGGAGGTTTTTTGGAGTTTGGGTAAATATTACATCGAAGTTTGGGAATTTTGGATTTTTAGGATTTAAAGATTTTAATGATGGGTGGAGCTCAGTGTGTACAAGGAGGTTCATTTTTTGAAACCTGACAAGGTGAGCTCAGTCAGACTCTGAATCCCAAGTTAGAAGTGGTTGGCAAGGATCGATTGATGGATTAAACTCTAATTCATCAGCCGAGTCACCAGGTCAAAGGGCATTGCATGGTATTAATGCAAATGGAGGGCTTAGATTCAATTCCTATCCACCAATCGATGCATAAAAAAAGGCACCAACCATACCAAGTATTATGTAGGGAAATCATTGTAAATGAGCACCATTTGTGGAAAGGTTCTTGAAAGATTCAAATGATGTGGTAGAGGATTCAATGCAAGGAGATAAAAAAATGTGGATATCCCACCTCTCATTAATTAGCCCATCCGTGTAGCATCAAAATAGCTTGTAGATTGTTGAGGGGCTCATAAATTTAGAATGTCCCGCCCAACCAATGAAGCTCATGGTATTAGGAGAACCTGAAACTCAAGGTGAGGGGTCTACGTTTTAGGATGCCCACAAAGCATGAGCCACATCGAGTTTGGATATGTGGTTGGTGAGGTTAAAATGGGGTGCACGTAGTGGGGGAATTGAAATTCTAAGCCACTAGCTCATTCAAACTGCAACGTGGGGTGGCCAGCCAAACCAAAGCAAAAAGCACTTAATGCAATTTTGAAAAGTTCTATGAGGTAATGCAAGGGAATATCCCACCAGCTAGCTTGGTAAGCTAGCTGGCGAGCCATTAATCGAGATATTTAATCAATTGAACCCAAAACCCCCTCTATACAGAACTAAACATGTGGGTCCCACAAGTAGACCAAAGGTGAACTCTAAGGATTATTAAAATATTATTTTTTAATTAAATGAAAAAAAATCAATTTTTGAAATTTATGTGGGCATAATGGGGAATATTTTTCAGGGGCAACAAATGATGTAATCAAGCAAGTAGTGTTGCACAAAAACATGGTCAATAACATGGTTAAGTCATATGTTAAATTCATGCCTAGTTTTTAGGAGTTCTTTCTTATTTCTCTCACCTGCTAAGAAATGTTATAAAATTAAAAGGGAATGCATTATTTCAAGGAGTTAGAATTTTTTTTCCAAAGCTTCCCCTCTCTTCACAAGATGATTTGTTGTGAATTTGGAGACTTTTAAGCCTTCCTTTCAAAGATTGTAATGGCAAATTTTTCCTCATCCTACTGTGATGATGCATTGTGCAAGTGCTTAGAGTAATAAAATATGTTTTGTGACTAATTTTTTTTCCTTGCACCATTTTTTTTGCTCTCTCATGTTTGCAGGTACAATGTGTAACCCATGTTTCCTTTGCAAGTTTTCAGTAGTTGTGCTTATTTGATAATGAAGTATCATACATAGTTGGGTTTGTGATGCATGTTCATCCTTCTTATGTTCATACTTGTTCATTGGAATACTGGAATTTTTATAAAAAACCCCTTTCTTAGTGCATCACCACTTCTAATATAGGTTTTATTTCTTAAAAACAACAAAACATCAAATTTAGTCTTCCACGGACTTGAACCATGCCGAAAAGTAAAAACTATGTCATAAAAATGGTACCATTTCATAGGGGATACTATTAGCTTTGTAGAAATACTAATTTTAAAGTGAATAGAAGAGGATAAATATCATTTTATAATTTTTTACTAATAGTAGGTCTTTAAGACACTTTTTCCTGTGAATGTTTATGTCTATGTTTAAGATTGCAAAATTTGTTTCACTTATCAGAATGTGATAAAACTTATACCATATCCCAATCGTGGTGAAATTATATACATGTTCAAAAAAAAAATTATTTGATTTCAATATTTTTTGATGAAGTTATGGCGGGCAAACGGAGAGTGCTCTGTTTTCTTTATGTTTTCATACCACTTTCACGGAAAAAATCATAAAAAATAAAATATTACTAAAAGGAAATACAAAATAAAATCCATCCCAAGATAGATAGTGGCATATAACTTCTCACTAAAGGAAAAAAATATATATCAAATTTTGGTCATCCAAATTGTGGGCAAACGAGACTATAATCTTTATCGGCGTTCCACTAAGGTAGAATATGATACACAAGAGTCATCTGAATTTTGCAAAGTGTTTAATATAGTTAATCTTGTCACATTTTTTACAAAAATGGAGTATTCCTATAGAACTAGATTCCAACTTGCTACGATTCATAGTAACATAATTAGGGTGTGTCTGAAACTTGTGAGTAATCATGTATTGCTAATGAATCCCTGACAAGTTGATATTATGGTTGTTATTTGCAATATGATGTCCACGAATGACCCTATATCTTGAACCATCAACTCTAGCTCTGGTACTGCTGGACCAAGAATTCTTGGATAGCTTTTAGACATCTAACATGATTTTTTGGAGCATTAGGTTTTATTAGATGAAGTGGTTTCATGTTGAAACCCTAGTGGCCTACTATAGGGGAAGGTTAAGACTCTCAATTTTTTGGTGTGATGGATTACATTGTATGCTTATGACATGATTGGTATACTTTTCATATAATATATGCATGTAATTTCTTTAACAAGTGTATTATGTCTCCCTTGAAGTGTTAAAAGTGGTTTTAATTCTTATAAGTTTATCATTGAAGGTATTTTTGCATGTTTATCTGAAGACTGGTTCTTGAGTCCTTAGATCCTGAACGAGCATATTCATAGATTTGTTTATTTGAGAACCTTATGCCATGATTTGATGGATGAAAAAGTTTCAACATATAGTAGACATCATGATCCTTCCTTTTTTAGTGTTTGGAACATCTAGCACATCCTTCATCTAACATTTTAAAAGAATTTTCTTCCTCTTGTAAATTTGAGAAGTTACTTATCATTTTATAAGTATTTATAAGTATAAAAACTTAATTTGAACTATTAATGCTTAATTTTGGAATTTAATTAACTAGAATAGTCTATTTTTACAAACCCTTACATCCCTTTTATTGATGTGTATTTCAATAACGTTAGATTAATTTGGGGTGTAAAAATCTGGTGAACCTAACTTTTGATTTGCATATATTTTTGAATATATAAGTTCTATATGGTTTGATTAGTGTAGTTTGCAATTATTTTCATTTTATGGCCTTTTAGCATGGTATTTGGCTTAATGAACAACCTATTTATTACATTATATTTCTCCCATTTCTTTGATGGCTCATAATTTCATGGTTTCTTATCTAGTCCATGCTTCTAAAATCCCATTTAGATTAGATAATTCTAAAAATGAGGTATGTTGAAATTATATAGAGACATATAATGAACATTCTATTGGTTCTAATCATGATAAGAAAGATTGTGTGGACAAGGAACAGGTTGAAATCATATCTAACAATCTTTCTTATCTTTATTTTAATAATCCGTATATTGAGCCTATCATATATATTCTTCTAGCTACTAAGATTGTTAAAAACTAGTTACCTAATGTATCATTCTTTTTTTGGACCATTCCTCCAACAACTTGTGTGCATACATAAATGAAAATTGCATCCAAAATCCATTTTTAATTAAGGTCACTTATGTCTAGATACTTTTTCTCTTTCTATGGACACTAACACTCATACAATATATTATTTACACTCATAGTACCTTAAATACATCTTTGTGCAAGAAACAAATTTTGAAATCCCATTTTCACACTTTACAATCTAAAAATTTATAGTCACAACAAGGTTCATCTACTTATTCTCATGTTATTGTTTCTACTCAATTTATTCATAATCCACTTTCACCCAAAGTAGACTCTTACCCTCTACCTATTTATTTAGTTTCTCCAAATCATTCTATCTAAGATTGAAAGGGTTACCCTTAAGAGAAGGTTTCCAGATTTTATGTTTATCTCTTGTAATATTCTTTAAATATATTTTCTATCTATTAATAATAATTTGATCAAGATTTCTATAGTGTTGGTGAGAAATTTTTTCGGGTGGATAAACTTGTGGATTTCTTGCAAACACTCTGGGAATCTAAGTCCCTCTACTTAACTGGTGCATCTATCATATATGCATGCACATGAAAGCATGGATTTCTATGGTGGCCTTTTAATTGGGGATACAACATGGACACGCCACTGACATTACAAAAAATACTTGTAAGAGAGGTCTTTCTCTATAGAGAGGAAAAGGGGAGTGAGAAATTAGATAGGAGAACTAATGTTGTAGGTACAAAATTATATTCCTGCATACATCAATTAGAATTTTTATCACATGCATTAAAATTAGGAGGAAATAACTCTATGCATAGCAACAATACAAAATTGAATTTATGATCACAAAGTATCAATAAACCCCTTAGTCAAAAAAGGCTCGAAACTCCTTCTTCTTGTATTGATTTCTTAAACCAAGTTGTACATAGTATGAGAATGGAGGAAAAATAGAGAGTGGGGGAAAGGAAGAATTTGGCTATCTCCTTTGTTCTCTCAAGGTAGAATTCACTCTTGAGCTTACAAAATTAATGACCAACCCTTTGAAATGGGAATGGAATTATAATTTATAGAATGAGAGGTGACTTATCGTCTACTCCCCAATGGAGTTTCATATGTCATTTTGCAACTTAAAACTTTTTGACTTCCTACGAGAATATTAAGTCCCTTTTTATAACATAAAGGTGACTTATTACATAAGGAACATTAGGAAATAAGAATAAGTGTAACCCCAACATGAAATTAGAATATTGGAAAGTGAGACAAAGCTAGAGGGAATAGGAGAGAGGAAAAGACAGAGATAAGAAGAAGAGGAGATGTCATTCATGATGAATTCCGTTGATCCTCATTGATGGAAAGCTCTAAATGCAATGAAAGTCTTAATCTTCGAACTCCTTACACACTATGAAACTTCTTCAAATCTCAGCTGCTTGCCAAGTTGAGTGAAATTGTTCTTGATGACCAACTCCCATTTGATATACTATTTTTAGTGAGAGGTAATTTTTTCCTCTTCTCGACCATCATGATGTGATGAAATCCCTCATTCTATCCTACACACACTACCCTTTCCTCGACCGCTTCTTTGGGGTGACTTATTATTTTTAGTAAGCACCCATATAAGGGACTTACTATATTTAGTAAGTTGTCATTTTCAATGTTTTCTACTCTGAACACTCATTTTTTCTTCCTCGTGATCTTTAATGCCCATTGCCTATGTCTCCGCTACTTTTGATAATGACTTTCCAAACATAGCAAGTTTATATATGAAAACTTACTATTTTTATAAAGTGTGTTTCCAGTGCTCGATTTACAAAGGAAAATAATATTTTCGACTTGTCTTGTCATTATGATCACACCCTACAAATTTTACATAGTTTTTCCCACTAGATTTCCTAGAAATAAAATTTGAACTTTTCAGTTGGGAGTGGCTTCGACCATAGAGATACCATGGCAGCCATTAATGGAGCTTGAAATTTGTAGGTCTTGTTTTTGTGTCTGATCATGAAGAAATAAACTCCATTTTGATATGTTTTTCATTTGGAGCTCATGTGCAAGTTTTTAGCTAGCTTCCATTTCTGGACTGATGGGAAATTTGATGAATGTGAGTCAGTGCATAAACTGAGGATTTTTTTGGAACAAATAATTTAGATCACCATTTGGATTATAGTTTATTGCATCATGATATTATTGAAAAATGTGAAATTTTTCAGAATAAGGAACCTTGATTTGACTTGTATCTTGTGAGATATGAAGATTTCCTGATCGGGTGACTTCACGATTATCTGGTAAAAAACATTCATTTTCTTCCCATTCTTTGTTTCTTCAGCACTTTTGATAATTCCTTCCCCTAAAACCTATGTATTTTCATGTACTGAGTTTTTATGTGGCCATGTCAGATCTAGTTTGGATCAGCAATGGTGGACCAGGGGTCTGGAAAAGCTTGAACAAAGCCATGGCATGGTGAGGAGTTGTGGAGGAGAAATGAGAGGAAGAAAATGGCTAAGTGCCGAATTTAAATTTTCAAAAAAAAATAACATGGAGGGGTTGGGTGAATTTTTGTGTCCCTAAACTCCCTCATGTTAGGGATGTGATCGATATTAATTTCCATGATGGTCAAGAAGACAACAAGTTTCCTCGATCTAACGACAGGGGATTTGCTTGAAAAAGCACTTGAAGCACTGGGGGCTGAAAGTCAGTCACGTGGATGACCAAAGGACTCCCCATAGGGGCTGGGAACATTTTTCCATGTCTTATGTCCCTAACCTTAGGGACATGAGGGACATAAAATTCCATGGTTTTCCTGGAGTTGACATGTGTCCTCAATCCGATGGCAGGTAATTTGAGCCCAAAAAGTGTGCCTAGGGAATGAACTGTCAAATTTGAAGGTCACATGAGGGTCTCAGAGGTAACATGGGGGTTGGGATCATTTTTCCAAAGTTATTTTACCTCACCTCAAGGATGTTAGGGACATAAAATCCCACTAAGATCCTAGTGTTGACACATGTCCTCCCAAAAATTGACTAACTCTTGAACTATCTCCAAGAGGGTTACTTGGAACGATGATAATGTGAGCTCCCGGTGGGATTTCTTGGTAAAAGTTTATATGATCCTCACTGGAAATGTTATTTTTAATCCAATGGTGTTGGTATCATGTCTTTATTCAACCATTTGTTCCCTGAAAAATCAAAATTGTTAAATTGTACTTCACCTATGCCTGTGAAAACCTGCCTGCAGACTTGATGCGCAAAAATGTTGTAAAAATTATGATTCCACCATCATATAGAGATTTAAATTATCTTTCCATATATGTTAATTTTTACTCCTAACTCCATCTTGAGCTCCTGGAATCTTCTTTTCAAGCTAAGTAACTAGTTTTAGGCCTGTGTACTACCTAGGCTTGTGAACCCTATTATTTTATTAAAACTACTCCAAGTCTTTCAAAACTTACACAAACCTTCAAAAATAATGTCCATGATGTTCTAAGGTCTTCAATTCACCTCCATGTTGAATTTTTCACTTGCGTTCTACTCTACGGGGTTTTATCTAGTCCTAGGAAGGCCAGTGCTAGTCCTTCCCACAACTACATGTAACTTGTATATGAACTCCTAAAATCACCTAGAGGGAATGAATGTAATTTTCTAAATCACATAGGGGGATGAGATAACATTAATTAGGATGTCACTTGGACTGAATGGACTGACCTGAGGTGTCTTGAAATGATGAGACTTGAAAAAATTAATACTGGGGTATAGTTGTCGTGTTAGGGATTTGTCAATTGCCATGTTGCACTTTTACACAAAAACAATTGGCTCTATCTTAGGGACATGACACAGAATGAGCGTAGAAAATACATGGCATGATAAATCCCATAATCTCAACTTACAACATTTTGACAAGTGCCTTATCCATTAGGCCATACAGAGTCATGTACAACTTACAACAAGAGAGAGAGAGAGAGAATAAGGAAAACACACTCACAAAAAATGAAGAAAAGGAAACACACGACACATAACATAAAGGGAAACATGCGAGAAGAAATGGAAACACACCTATCAATCACCTATGGTATAAGGCAGGGGACAACCCAATTTCACTGAAACACTTTTCATTTCTCAAAAGTTACCCCTAAAGATGCAACACCGAATGATGATGTTCTGTGAAGCCTTTGACGGGTTCCAGAAAGTATCCTCCCCTCCTCAACTACTTATGAAAGCTAGGTGCTTTTACAATTTTTTGTTTACTTGGTAGGAGTGAGTCCATATGAGCTTCTTGATGCTCAAGTCCTTTCTTGGAATTTCCACTGCCTTTATTTTCTTTGAAGTCAATTTCATAGTGCCAATTGCCTTCCATGTTTATCCATATAGCTGAATCTCCATTGAGCATCTCATCACTACCTCAAAGATGATTTTCAATCCAATTCCTTCAATATTCTGAGTTACTTTCTTTCCTGGCCCTATGCTCATTGTCATCTTCTCCATAAGAAACATTGGATTCATCCTATATCTCTACTCCATTGTGAGGCATTTGAGTACTGATGGGGGGATCAGAGGAAAACTCATCCTTGTCTTGTGTGTCCATGGCATGAGTGAAGAGATAAAAAATAAGCTCGGGGTCTTCTGAAACTTCTATTGTATCTAATATTTCTTACATAGATTTATGCCTCATCATTTCTTACAGCTCCTCTTTGTACACCTTTGAAGAATCATTATTTTACAGATCAAGGAAACTATATGGAGGGATTACCTCATCATCTTGGAAATCATTGCACTCCATTTATCCTTCATCAAAAAGAGCTTGATCTTCAAATGTCTCAAAACTCCTTGCTTTAATTTCTTCATCATGGAAATATTCATCTTCAAATGGGAAAGAAAATATCTCCATTTTGTTATTGCATCCATCAACAACTAGCTCAAGAGTGGCATAATATTTTTCATCTTTTCTTATCTCAATATGGCCAACCTTCACATTGGTCAAGACTTCCAAATCAGCTTCATGATTGTCTTGAAATTTTTTTTCTTGCATCAGAAGTTCAATACTGAGGTCAGGGCCCTTTGTTTCTTCTGCGACTTTCAACAGTTCTTATATGGATATTTATTTTAATCCTTTCATGGGCTCATCACAAATGGATTTTTTCTCTTCGTAGATGGCCTGAATAATATCATATTCATCCCCAAATGGCAATGAGTATAACTTCTCATCTTAGATAATCATATAAGTTGTTTATTATTCTTGAAAAGATCAAGAACCATCTCCTCTTCCTCATGGTTTGCATCATCCATCACTTTAGGGATTCCTTCTTGTAACTCAAATCTCCTCAATGTTTCTTTAAAGTCCAAATATTTCATGGAAGGAACATCTAGACATATCAACATGGGGATATCCTCTTCCTCCTTAGTTTCTAAAAAGTGATTCATTTTCTTGCTACCTTAATACAAGATGGGCTTCCAAAATTTTATACTGTGTACCTCATATTCTTCTCGGGAAGTAATTTTTGCATGTCTCCCATCACTGGTATGGTTGCAGATGACCAATTCATCTGAATTTTACCTCCCAATTCTTGGCAAAAACTTTTACTTAGCAACATTATGAATGAGGTTAGGATGTCTACTACCAAAATCATCACTAAATTTTTTTTTTCTGGAAATCTTGTAAGAGCCACCTGTGCATCTTTGATCTTCCCTTCAAATGGTACCTCTTTTGACTCCAAAGAGTAAAATGAGCCACCAAGTGGAGTCATGGTTAGTTTTAGAGATTTGTTAACCTTCACAAGCATGACATTATCCGAGGCACCCAAATCTATTATGCAATTGTTTAATACATATTATCCAACCAGAAGGGAGACATAGAAAGGTTCAACTTTATCAATCTTTCATACACTTAGAGAAAGTATGTTATGTGAGGGAGGTATAGGTGGGTTTGGTAGTATTCATTTAAGATGAGGAGCTACATCATTAGGTGTTAGAATAACACTACTAATATATCAAAAAATCCTCTCAAATTGTCTAGGATGAGTCTACAAATACTCGGTTTCAGTAATTTAGACTTTATCTTTGTTCGTAGATTCTGTGAAATCAAAATGAGTAGATGCAGATAAGGGGGTGAAGGGACTGATTTTTTATTTTGGATGGGCTTAGGAGCAGGATTTTATGTTTGAGGAACAGAGGGTACTTTTAATGGAACACTAGGAGCTTTCTAGGTATTAGATTTTGTATGAGAAGATTTATATTTAGAAATGGAAGAGGAATTGGATGACTTACTTGGGATTATGGGGGACTTCTTTCTCTCTATAGGATAAGGCTCCAATAATTCAAACTTCATGGAAGATGAAAGTGGGGATCCTTGAATGATTATTTTATTTTTTGGAGTCGTCGTAGGAGGATCATCGACCTTCCTTTCCTTTTCATCAGTGGAGGGAGATTCTATTTTCTCATACTAAGAACGAGTGAATACCACACATGAGAAACTTGGTGCATCCTCTTCATCTTCTTCATCACCTTTGGAATACTCAAAAAATCTGATTTGTCTATCATTCTCAAGTTCATCGATCTCTAGGAAGTTGTCACCTTCACTTTCTTGTTCAAGCTCTTCTTCACTTCCTTGAAATCTACAATTTACGTTGAAGGATGGGGCCTCCAAGGCAAGCCATCGGGGTACTCCTTCAATCTGATTTTTGTTGCTTCTTTGAGAAGATAATCATTTAAATAATTCCCTCTTCAAATATGCCATCTCATTCACCAACTTTTGCAGTGACGGATTGGTTCTCTCATCTCAAGGATATTGGGCCTTTCCCATTGATGGATTCTTTATCTTTCAAAAGAGGATGATATCGTCGTCAAGTTCGATGGCCATCCTTTGTGCTTCTACAATGTTCCTTAGTTGGGATCTTTGAAGAAAAAATCATACTTTTGATGATTGATCATTGATGAAGAATCTCTTGACATTGATTTGAGATGGGGAATCCTCTTTCAGTATCCTACGAAGCAACCATTCAAAACAAGCCATGAAATCTCTCATGGTTTCATTTTATCCTTTTGTTATTTGAGCCAACTGAACCAAGAGGTCCTAACAATCTTTAGTGGATTTAAATCTTTCCTCAAAGGCATTCTTAATGTCATTCCAACTAGTGATGGATTGGGCAGGAAGGAGGTAGAACCATTATGTGGATTTTTCTTGAAGGGACTTTACAACCAATCTTATAGTAATACCTTCATGATGGACACCAAGAACTCCACATGATGTCATGAAGGCAGCGATGTGTTCTTAGGATGTTGTGTGCCATCACCTTTGAACATTGGAAAGTTCTTGCAGGAACTTGTTGGTAGATCATGAAGAGGGGTTTCAAGAGCAAGAGGGCCTATATTTCTCCCCCATGGAACATTGGGTTTGGGTCTTTCTGCTTCATCTTCCACTTTTGTTTCTACTTCTTCTTCAGCTCTTGCTTCTACATATTCTTCTTTAAATTATTATTCTTTCAGGAATTCAATTCTCAAGGGTGATTAAAATTTGAGAAAAATAGAAGGGGGAGTATCAAGTAGAGTTTGGATAGGATTTCCAGGTGAACTTCTTGAAGTGAAAGATGAAGAGGAGGCTTAAGAGAAGAAATATGGATTATCTCTATTTTTTTCTTTTTGATATTGCAGAGCCTTGAAATTAGAATCAACAACACCTCTTGACCTACTCATCCTGGTGTATCTGCCTTGAGCTAGCTTTTGGAAAATTTTGTAGTGAGAACATAAAAGGGAACTGTGGAATACGAAGGGTCACTTACAAGAAATTGATAGTGTATCTTTCAATAATGGATTTTCATGAAAAAAAAATTTCAAAATTTCATTTTTTTGTATTTTGGGTACATATGTTGTTAAATTTTCCCCATGGTGAGCGCAAAAAATTGTTGGCAAGAAAATTTATCTAGTGGATAAACTTGTGGATTTCTTGCTGACGCTTTGGGAATCTAAGTCCCTCTACTTAACCGGTGTAGATACCGTATATGCATGCGTATGAAAATGTGGATTTCCATGGTGGCCTTTCGATCAGGGATCCAACAAGGACACTCCACTGACACTACAGAAAATCTTGTAGATACTTGTAAGAGAGGACTTTGTCTATAGAGAGGGAAAGCGGAGTGAGAAATTAGATAGGAGAACTAATGTTGCAGGTAGAAAATCAGATTCATGCATACATCAATTAGAATTTTTAACACATGCATTAAAATAAGGAGGAAACAACTCTACCTGTAGCAACAAAATAAATAAAATTAATGATTACAAAGTATCAATAAACCCCTTTGTCAAAAAAGACTCGAAACTCCTTCTGATTGTATTGTTTTCTTAAATCAAGTTGTACATAGTATGAGAATGGGGGAAAAATAGAGAGTGTTGAAATGAAAGAATTTGGCTATCTCCTTTGTTCTGTCAAGGTAGAATTCATTCTTGAGCTTACAAAATTAATGACCAACCCTTTGAAATGGGAATGACATTACAATTTATAGAATGAGAGGTGATTTATTGTCAACCCCCCAATGGATTATCTTATGTCCTTATGCCACTTAATTTTTTTTGACTTCCTAGGAGAATATTAAGTCCTTTTTGATAACATAAAGGTGACTTATTACATTAGGAACATTAGGACATATGAAAAAGTGCAACCCCAACGTGAAATTAGAATATTGGAAAGTGAGAGAAAGTTAGGGGAAGAGGAGAGAGAAAAAGAGAGAGAAGAAGAAGAGGATATTTCATTCCTAATGAATTTTGTTGATCCTCGTTGATGGAAAACTCTAAATACAGTGAAACTTTGAATCTTCAAAATATTTACACACTGTGAAACTCCTTCAAATCAGCTCGTGAATGCTTTCCAAGTTGACCGAACTCTTCTGCTGATGACCATAACTCCCATCCTGCGTATGATATGCTATTTTTAGTGAGAGGTGATTTTTTCCTATTCTCTACCATTGTGATGTGATGAACTCCCTCATTTGATCCTGCACACACTACCCTTGCCTCGATCACTTCTTTGGGGTGACTTGTTATTTCTAGTAAGCACCTATATAAGGGACTTACTATTTTTAGTAAGTGGTCTTTTTCAATGTTTTCTACTTTGGACACTCATTTTGGCTTCCTCACGATCTTTAATGCCCACTACCTTTGTCTCTGCTGCTTTTGATGATGACTTTCCAAACATAGCAAGTTTATATGGGAAAACATATTATTTTTAGAAAGTGTGTTTCCAATGCTCGATTTGTGATGGAACATACTTTTTTGACTCATCTTGTCATTACAATTACACCCGCCGAATTTCACATAGTTTCTCCCATTATAATGATGTGAAATAAATTTTGAACATTTTTCCTAGTAATGGCTTTGAACACAGACTTACCATGATGGCCAGTAATGGAGCAAGAAATTTGCAGTTCTATTTTTTGTCTCCTCTTATGATGAAAATAACTCCATTGTAATATATTTTTCATTTGGAGCTCCTAGGAAAGTTTTTAGCTTGCTTCCATTGTAGGAATGATGGGAAATCCGACAAATGTGAACTAGTGTACGAAGTGAGGATTTTGTTGGAACAAATAATTCAAACCACCATTTGAATTCCCATTTGTTGCATCGTGATCATATTTAAAAATGTGGAATTCTGCATAGGATGGAAGCTCGATCTGACTTGTATCTTGTGAGATATGAAGATTTCTCGATTGGGTGACTTCATGGTTATCTGTTAAAGAACCTTCATTTTCTTCCTGTTCTTCGTTTATTTAGCACTTTTGATCATTCCTTCCCCTAAAACCTATGTATTTTCATGTACTGAGTGTTTATATAGCCATGGCAAAGCTGGTTTGGATCATAAATGGAAGACAGGGTGTCTGGACAAGCTTGAGCATATACATGGCATGGTGAGGAGAATTATAGGAGAAACGAGAGGAAGAAAATGGAAAAGTGACGGATTTAAATTTTTTTTAAAAATGCACATGAAGGGGCTAGGCACATTTTTGTGTCCCTGAAATTTCTCACCTTATGGATTTTAGCAACATCAATTTCCACAATTATCAAGAGGATGACACGTGTCCTCGATCCGACGGCAGGGGATTTGCTTGAAAAAGCACTAGAAGCACCGGGGGCTGAAAGCAGTCACGTGGATGACAAAAGGACTCCCAATAGGGGTTAAGAATATTTTTCCATGTCTTCTATTCCTGACTTCAAGAACATGAGGGAAATCAAATTGCATGGTTATCCTGGAGCTAACACATGTCCTTGATCTGACGATAAAGAATTTGAGCTCCAAAAATGCACCTGGGGGCTGAAATGTCAAGTCTAAAGATCACATGAGGGTCCCAACGGTCACATGGGGGCTGGGAACATTGTTACAAGGTTGGTGTACTAGACCTCAGGGATGTCGAGGACATAAATCCTGCCAAGCTCCTGTTGTTGACACGCGTCCTCCTAAAAATTTACTAACTCTTGAACTGTCTCCAAGAGGGTAACTTGGAATGATGATAATGTGAGCTCCCAATGGAATTTATTGGTGAAATTTTATATGATCCTAACTAGAAATTTATTTTTTAATCCAATGGTGTGGGTCTCCTATCTTGATTCATCCATTTGATCTCTGAAACATCAAAATTGTTATTTGGTACTCCACCTGTGCCTAAGAAAAACTTCCTGTAGACCTAATGCGCGAAAGTGTTGTAGAAAATATGATTTCACCATCATGTAGGGATTGGAATCATATTTCTAGATATGTTTTTTTACTCCTAACTCCATCTGGAGCTCCTGGAATCTTCTTTTGAAGCTCAGCAACTATTTTTTGGCCCGTGTACTACCTAGTTTTGTGAACCATGTTTTTTATTCAGATTGCTCCAAGTCCTTCAAAAAATCCCCAAACCTTCCAAAATAATTTTCATGATGTTCTAAGGTCTTCAATTCACCTCCAAGTTGAATTTTTCCTTTTCATTCTGCTCCAGGGGGTTTATCAAATCCTAGGAAGGTGAGTGTTAGCCCTTCCCACAACGTAGCTTGCAAATGAACTCCTAAAATCACCTTGGGGGAATGAATGGAATTTCCTAAATCACCTAGGGGGATGAGATACCAATAATTGGGAGGTCACTTGGAGTGAATGGACATACCCAAGGTGTCTTGGAATGATGAGACTTGAAGACATTAACACTGGGGTATAGTTGTCATGCTTGGGAATTGTCAATTTCCTTGTTGCACTTTTTCACGACAACATATAGGTTAACAAGGATTATTTTCAAGTAAATAAAATTCATTTTAGAGTTGTGAAATAATTAGTGATATACATTGAAGATAATAGAAATGAAAATATAACATATAAACTAGCACACCTATTTTCCTCCAAAGAGATGAGGTATAGTAACCGAATGTAGAGATTAAACCTTATGGTTTCATGCAAGATTTATTTAACTTTCATAGTTAATGATGTCCCTAAAATTATTCAAATACATATTATTTATGTTATGCATTTCCACATATATTATATTTGGAAGAAGTATTGCACTTTTTCGATGAAGACTTTTAGAAACATGGTTTAAGTGAAATAATGTTATATATGAATAATATCAACATAAATCTACTTGAATTAACCTCATTAATTTTTGGGGACATGTTTGTGATGAATTTTTATACATCAGTCTTACATGATTTATAGATTTATTTCTATCAACACAAATCTTATCTTACCCATCACTAAATATTAAGGGGTAAATTTATTTTGACTTTTGTAAATGGGTCTTCCATCCTTACACATCTACCAAGAAACATTTGGGGAAATTTCTTTGTATATTTTCAAAATGGATCTTTAAGGTTTAATGCTTTATTGTTGTCATTAAAATAAATTCTATAAAAATTTATGATTGTATTAACATGATGATGTTGTGTGTTTCTAGTATTATCTTAACGTTTGAAAGGAAATAAATTGAATTTTTCACCAAATGATTCAGAAAAAATTTAAATATTAATCCTAGGACTGGAACAAATTAAAAAATTCATACATACAATATTCTAAAGTACAATTATAGAAAAAGTACAATAAACAAGAGGATAAGAGTGACATAAATGATTTCTAATAGTCTAGACTAGATCTAGGTTGCAAATATGGTTGAATAGGATAATCATATGCTAAGGTGTCCTTAATCTTTAAAATATTGATCAAAGTTATGTAAGACAATATCACCTGGGTCTAGACAAGATCACCTAGGGTGTTAGTGTCCCACGGAAGATTACATATTGGTTGTTTTCATGTTTGATAGTGTCACCTTCACTTTTCTCTATGTCATATCCATTTCACTTAAGGTTTATCATATCACACTTTTACCTATACATCAAGCCCTAGCTACGTGTAAAATAATCAAGTATAAATTAAATTAAAAAAATATGTCTATGCTTGAGTCAAATTGACCTACCCAATGCGATTATAACTGAGCACTACACTACATTATAGATTCCATATAGTTTTGGTGTGTGTGATAGAAATCATGTATCTTGAAGCTAAGTGACCCTTATGCATATTGTAAAAAAATTATGGGATACAACTACTTTGTCCCCAAGATAATGTGTGTTATGGAATTCAGAATTTTCCCTTCTTATGAAGTGAATAATGCAAATGAAATGCAGTCGTTAAGTTTTTCCTTTTTCCCAAGTATAGGATGAAAATTAGTAGCCTATTTTCCCCTTATAATAGTTAGTATGTTGTATAAATATGTGTGTGTTTTTGTTTTTGTGCGCGCATGTGTGTGTGTGTGTGTGTGTGTGTGTGTGTGTGTGTGTGTGTGTGTGTGTGTGTGTGTGTGTGTGTGTGTGTGTGTGTGTGTGTGTGTGTGTGTGTGTGTGTGATTATTTTTCTTAAATTTCAACACTTAGCGACACCAAAGAATGAATCCAACTATGAAATAGGAATTCGAAAATATGGTGTAAAATTAGGCACCATGTGGTACATCAAAATATTAGGAACCTTGGAAAAAACTAACAGGAAGGGACACTAACGCTTAGTCGTTATTGTCCTCATTGGGTGCCACTTTCCCTAAGACAAAAAAAATAGTCTAGACAAGAGACAAAAACCATTATAGAAAGCATGAAAAAATGTCACAAAAAAATAAATCAAAATATATAAGTACTTGGAGAGATGTCACTAGTGTTTAATCTTATCACTTATGAATCATGTAATAGTAGTAAGTGCATAATTTTGTGTCTACAATGGGTTTTATAAATTTGTCTTTAATCCTTATACATCAACTAAGAAACATGTTGGGAAAATTCTTCATATACTTTTTAAATGGATATGTAAGGTTCTATGATTTTAATTATTTTTATTAAAATGAAATTGATATAAAATTAATGATTATATTCATATGATGGTGTTGTGTGTTTCTAGTATCATCTTAACATTTAAAAGAAGAAAATTGAAGTTTCAAGTTTTAAAACATCAACAAGGCAGATAAAGTAAGTTTAAAATTGAATCAAATGAATCTATGGCTTTATTACTAAGGAGGATATTAATTTTGTTGGTTTGAGGAACCTTTACATAAGAAATATTATGAAGATAATTATTGTACTGACATGAATGGGTAGTGGGAAGAACTAGTGAAAATTTAAGGTGATTGGTAAAGAAGCTATTATTACAACCATATTTAAAATGATGTTTAATTTTAAGTAGCATATAAATATGGCCTTCCACAATTTTTTATTTTCCTAAGTATACTAGTTAATTTTCGGTCATTCCCTTTAAATATATAATATGAAATGGTTTTTTCTATATACATTTTTACCTCATTTGTATTTAGCACATGTGATTCTACCCCTTTTCAATAGTGTTGGAAACTACAACACTGAGAGGGGGAGTGAATCAGTGTCTAATCAAAATTTTAAAGACATGTCCATTTCCTTAATAATGTTATGATGAACCCATGAAATCAAACACAAGAAAATACCAGGAAATAAAATAAAGACAAAAAATTTAAAGTAGGAAACACAAACTAGGAAAAAACCCACTAAAACCATGAACTATGCCTAGGACAAAAATTTCTTATATCTATTAAATTGATTTCATGGTTGAGCTTCAACTCAACCTGGAGATGAAACTCCATAATTTGACAAAGATGTTACTTAGTCTAGAAGCTTAAAATCCAAAAACATTTTTCGGCTGCAACTAAACTTTAGTAAAATTCAATTTACAAAGAGGATTCAACCCCCAAAATTTAACTAACTACAACTGATATTTAATGAGATTAAAATCACAGGGAAGCTGCAACTCCCCAAATACTAAGCTATTACTTAGCCTTATTAAAAAAACAATCACATAAATATTATTTTCTCCTACAACTGATAGTGAAAACTAAACTAGCACACTTTTCTACTCAATTATGACTCTAATTTTTCTCTTTTCTGATCACCAATTCAAATGCAAAACTCTATTTTTTTACTATTTCTTCATTCAAATTCATGTATGATGTTCTCACACTTTTAGTTTTGAATTTGATTCTTTTCTTTTCTGATCACCCAATCAATGTAGTGCAATGTTTCACAATTCTCAACACACACATACCATTCTCTCCATTATTAAGCTACAGAAGCAAGATTTTACTCTACATATATTCAATCTAAGACAAGAATTTTGTCTTGATGGTCAATTTGATTCTTCTCAGGTTCTAGGTTCATGCTTCTTCAATATATGAGTTCTACCACATATTATTCATGCATAATACTCTCCATTCAATTGAAACAATCTACTTACTATCACGCTTTTATTTATCAACACCTCTTTATGCTTGTCTTTATGAGCTCTCTTGATTCTCTAATCCATGCTTTCATATCTTAATCCTTCTTAGTGGCATGCCCTAAATTTTTTTCTAGTTCACTCATTGTACCCTAAAATGTTTTCTATTTCACTAACACTTTCCTTCAATCTATAAGCATTCTCTCTATTTCATTTTTTCATCTCTCATAACACACAATTGCTTGAGTAAAGTTTCAACACCCTGATTTTACTCTTTAATCAGATTCAAAGCTCACATTTGTTGGTGCATTCACATCATGCTCTGAGTCACCTATTCCTATTGTGATAGTCCAATCACATCTTGCTCATCTATCCTCCATTCATCTATTTAATACCCACTTTTTTACATCCACCTCTCTATTTTTATTATATCTCATTCAAGAATAGATTTCACATATACCTGCACTTCTACATTATATCTCACTGTATTCATCATACTTCAAGTACCTCCTCATTTGCTAGTCTTGTGTCTTCTAAATTTCAAAACCAAAACTCGGGCATAGGTCTTTTCCACTTCTCTATCTAACTCATCTTTCCTAAATACACACTTGTCAAATATTTTTAAATTTCTTCAACACATTTGTTTGAGTTCTCTCACTTAGAAAGCACAATCTTTTAAAATTTCTTATCTTAGCTTCATGAACCCTTTGAACTTATTAATCATACTTTGATTTTGAAAGAGATTTTAACCTTCTAGCTCAAGCTAAATGTGTTAAAATAATTCTCATAAATTCTCATGACCTTTTGAGCTTCTCTAAGATTTACTTTCTTCAAGAAAAATGATCTAAGACATTTAATTTTCCCATGAAGACAAAAAAATACCTTATTACCTATTTTTAAGCTAACATTGCATACTAACAGTTCATTATTCATAGATATTAATGAATCAATTCTGCAACTTGATAGTCATCTTCATACAGTTTTCACCATTTATGCACTTTGACAATATTCCTTGATTCAAAACAATCATACTTCACTTGTTCACAATGTCCTTTGATGAAAAATTTATATTTAATCAGTCATCTATGCTAGAATACAACAATACTAGAATGACTTCTTACACTATCATAAGGAATTTGAGTTGTCAAATTAATCCAGGGACATCCTTAGGTAAATTATGTGATTTATTATCTTTTGGAGAATTTTCATGAAGATTCAGGATTCAAACAATGAAGAAAATGATTAACTAAAAAATAGAGAAAATATAAACTTTCCTTCTTATTTATGAGTTAATCTAAATAGAAACTAAATCCTATATTGAAATTCTAGATCTAAGCATTTTATTTTAATATTTGAATGTATTGAAATAATGGAAATACAAGGGACACGGTACTAACCTTAATTTAACTTACCTCACTATGTTCGGGACAGTTGCAGGCTGATGTACAGACTAAGAAAGAAGTGACTAAATGGCCTTGGGAAGGGCAGAAGCTAGATAGTTTCCTGTATTGATCTTTCTAGGAGGATACTGGGGCACCCTGGGGAACCTAGTTTATAATATGAGCATTACAGACTGCAGAAAAGCTCGGGACCTAAGTTCAAAACTATCGTAATGTATATTTAATACCTTCGTTCATGTTGTAATAATGTTGCTTGTGTTGTTGCAAATTTTGTGTGAAGATCCACCTATAAAACCCTATTCAAAGAATTAAATTCCTGAAAATAATGATGCATATGAATAGGTCGAACTGATCTCAACTACCAAACTAGTGGTCTTACGACTGATTGTTACACTATATTTTGAACCCCATCTAGTTCTATATGCATGTGTGTGCAAATTTTGTGCCTAGGATGCCCTAGTGCTAATGATGCAGAAGTAGGGGCAATAACTTGATGTAAAGATGCAAATGGTGGATGGAATGGAAAAAATACAACCCTTTCCCCCAATGTTTGTGTGATGTAGATGTAAAAGATGCCCAAATACAGTTTGTTACCTTATTAGATATCTTCCCTTGATAGTAATATGTTTAACCATAATTTAGTGAGTATGCTATGTTTATATAGGGATATCTTGTTCAAATTTCAAAACTAGTGAACCGAAACTATCGACTACTACCTAGGGGAATGCACAGGGTAGTAACAAAAACCAACCTCTAACAAATAAATTAAGACCAAAAATTATGAAGACACGGGTGCCTAAAATCATGGACTGAGACACCTCGAGGAACCCCAGCATAGGCCTAGAGATGACAACTAAGAAAATTACGACACTTGAGACTTCCTATAAGATACCCAAAACTATATAGACAAGTGATGACTGAACTAGAGAAGTAATAATGACGACTAACCAAATGAAAAGAAGACCAAGGGATGGGTCACTAGTAACAAATTTTATTACGCAAGATCCATTTCTAAAATAACATTCCTTGTGGTATAAATGTAATAGTAAGTGTGTGGTTTTGTGACTATAGAAAACAACATTCAACATACTTCCCAGCGCTGTAGCTAGGTTTGCAAAGATACCTTCGAGAGACTATCAAAGAATTATTCTTCAATCCTTGATGAGAAAGGATAAAACTTGATAAATCTTAATCACAACCACCTCATAGATATTTTCTGAGATTTATAAGAAATTCCAATGTTTAACTTTCTTCCTTCTCACATTTTTCACTTCCAAACCCTAGTTCTAGGGTTTTTACCACTATGTAATCCCAAGGGGCTTCAAAAGGAATATTCTTGATTAATCATCGATGTTAATTTAAAATTTCAACTCCTATGGTCATGTGGGATATCCTTACACCTATTCAATGTATTCCAAGAGTTTGAAATTCTCTCTATTTCTCTAAGAAATCAAAAGTACAATGTACAGAGCTAAAAAACTTCTCAAATATTTACCTTAGTGAGATTGTCATAATTTTTAAAGAATTTATATCAATCAACATTTCTTTGGAGCTCCATTCACCTAGCCTAATGTGACAAAACATGTGTAGCCACCATTTGAAGTAGATAGCTATGACTAATCATGCCAAGAAAATACTTGAACCACCATAACCCAATATTACGCTTGGCATTATTACATAAAACCTTCCACTAATTAGCTATTATTTTTCAACTACATTTTATAAATACTAAAACCAAACATACTTATGCTTCATTTTTCTACAAACAGAAAGGGGGAAGACTGGTTTTACATGCTTCCTTGACATAACATACAAGTCAATTAGAGGAAACAATAAAGTATGAGTTGTCTTACACTTTACCATAACCACTAAAGGATCCAATAGGTTACTTGGTCCCATAGAAATTAATTTTCATCTCATGAACTTTAAAGAACCTTTGTACAATAATTTCTACTGAGGAGATACATGATTAAAGTGTTCAAAGAATGATTGTCCAGGCATAATTTCATAAGAAAATTCATACATATATGGAACAATCCACCTTGAGGGACAAGAGACTCACCATTTTGACTTAGAATGGGTTTTATATGATTATGAGGAGTGTAAAATATTTCACAAGTGATTTACAGGTAGATTACTTATAGTAAGCCAATCAACTCAAGAAAGATCCTTCGAGAGAGAGAAAACACTAGAAGAAAAAGGCTCATATCTTCCTTGGTTCATAACAAATTACTTCAAACTGTTTGAAATACTTCAGGCTTGGAGTTCTCTAAAAAATTATTTCTATGATTTATTTGAAGAAGGATCCATATTTTTTCTTCGGTGTTAATAAGAAATAGGGCTTGATTTGCATTTCTTAATGAACCAGTTTTAGAAAAACCTACATAAATTTCACATAACTCTTCAAAAATTCAAGATGTTTGGCATGAAGTGCCACAATACTTCCCTATAAAATCTCCATAGGTTGGTTAGCCAAATAATTTTCTATAAATCTCGGACCTATCTTATTTACCTCTATATACACCATTAGTCCTAAGAGGCAGTTTTGGTGAACTTCCAAGTTTTACCTCCAGGAGATGAAATAAACCTTGTTATTTCTCATAAATTCCCTAGGAAATGTTCCTAGGATATTACCATTGTTACCTAGTCTTTCCATGACATGTATCAGAATTTCACACCTCATTAGGCTCTAGAACTAGGCTGAAATGAGCCAATTTCTACTTAAAATTCCACAAAGTGACATGAAACTCCCTCTAAGAGTTATTTACCATTTTGACACTATCATTTCTGACCTAAATAACATGTGATACAAGAATATCGATAATTTACATGATTCCACTGGACTCATACCTCACAAGCCAAACTTGTAGCATCTTGAATCAACATGAAACCTCTTTGTGAGATTTAGCCATCATTAGGAGGTACTACCAATCAACCTTCATGTCCCTTACAAAGCCTCGCATTACCGCTCACTCCTTTGCCATAAATTTCACTTGACATTAATGAAATCACCAATGACTAGGGTTCAATTATCTTCCCCTTTTTCATTGATAGCATCATATTGAGAAACCTTTGATGACAAACACACATTAGCAACTCACATTACCCTTCCTGGTTTCTGATAGCAATCTCTCCCCCTTTGACATCTATGAAAAAGGGTCATGCATTCAATAGGACAAACATCAAATACATAATCACTTACAAATCATAAACTTACTTTAATATTATCCCCTTTGGATTAGCATAATTGTGTGGCCACCTATATCTTGACTGGAAGAATGAATTTTTCTACCAATCAGACTCATAACTCTCATTATACCTCTTTCATTCAACATCAAACTACTCACTCATTTTCCAATGCTTTTATTTTTTCTCTAAAACTTATGTCTTGGACTAGTCACTAGCTCCTTCTTCAGATTCTCAAATTTTGATTTCATTTCTTCTATTTTTCAAGTTACTTGATTGATTTAGAGCTTAGATACATAAATTGTAAAATGATTGCAATGTTATCCATTTTTTCCCCTAAGGCTAAATGTTAAAACATGACCTTGAATAGGATAAAATGGAAGGATTCATTCAGTCATGGGAGCTTGCATTTTGGAGTTGGGTGAATAGGTTGAAGTAGGCTAAAAAAGTTATAGAGAATTTCGGGAAAAGAAGAAGCTCTGAAGTCTAAATTTTGTACTTTGGAGGTGAGGCCTTTCGGAAATGTGAGAAGCAAGTAAAATAGGAAAAATACCAAAATCTTGAAAGTCTAAAGTCTGAATTTTAGACTTCAGGATTTCACAGTTTCAAAGATCTCAGTGAGCATAGGCAGGTGAACATTGCCTCAAACCCAAAAAGGAAAATGTTCAAAACCCTAAAAGTATGAATTTTAGATTTCTGGGTTTTGGAGTTTTCGAGATAGGAAATAATCAGTCGGTAAAAGTGAGCAAAAATATCAAAATCTTGAAAGTCTGAAGTATGAAAGGGTTTGGATTTTGGAGGTCAAATTTGGTTTCAGGATCAACGCGGAGCATTTTTTGAACTTTAGAAGGTTTAAGTTTCATACTTTCGAAGGTATCACTTTTGGAGGTTTATTTCGGGGATTAACGCAGTAAGAAGTTTGAAATGGAAAAAGTTCTAAAACCTCGAAAGTTTGAATTTCAGAATTTCAAAGTTTTAGGTTTTAGAGTTTTGGAATTTCGATGTTTTGGGTTTCAGAGTTTCAAAAATATTAAGGCGATTTGGGTGGTGAACAATGTCAAAAGACCAAAAGGCAAAAAGTTCCAAAATTTTGAAAGTCTAAAATTTCAGGTTTCAAAGTTTCAAAGTTTTGGGTTTCGGACTTTTAGATCTCTCAAGGTGATTTGAAGGATGAATAGTAACTTCACCTATAAATTCAAAATGTTTGAAGTTTTGAATTGCGAATGTCCAAAATTTTAGACTTTAGACTTTTGGGGGAGTTTTAAAGCACTCAAGTAGATGAACAGTAACTCAACCTACAAATTCAAAATGTATGAAAGTCCAAATTTTGGGATTTCAGAGGTTACATGCATTTCTGACTCCAAAAAAAGAAGATCAAGAACTCACATTTTTTGTAGAATGACACCCCGAACTTCAAATGGCCATAACTTTTGACTGGAAGCTCAGACTCGCACAAGAAAGGAATTTTTGGAAACCTCACATGGTCCTTTACACAACTATAGTCCTTCAAAATGAAAAATGTAGTCCACCATTGAATGAAGTACCTGAAGGTAAAATCTCAGTCAACATCTAGGGAAAAACATGCATATCTTCCAATGTACTTTTCCATTTCTTGCAAATCTATAATCATTGGAAAGATGATTTTAAGGGCCATAGTATGTGATCACCAGATTTTTGATTTCGGGGGTTATAGACCTTTGAAAATGGTAGAGATGATGTGGTAGGTGAGACCATTAATGAAGTTTGGCGAGAAGTATGGGGCATCATGAGTCTATAGGGTCTACACTAGACAAGAGGTGCAATCACATCAGATTGCTTCAAGCACAACGCAACCATTAATGAAGAAGGAGAGTTTTGAAGATCACAAGGCATTCATTACAAGATTAAAAAATACTTTTTTGGAGGATTTTGGAGCATTTTGGGATTCTATTTTCTCTCTCCCCCTTTGCAAATCTTCTTTTATAAATTGTAATGAGGGGCATTGTTCTAATTTTGGAAAATACAGCTTTGCACCCTCCCTTATTCTTTTGTCTGTAAGTGAATTCATCGAGTTCTAACCTACTATCTAAACTATAAAATGCAATCTTTCCTCTTGGCCATTTTAATGCACTGTATCAAATAATTGGAGCAATAATAAAAATTTATGGATCATTTTCATCCCTTTCCTATGTTCATTACATATTCCTGATCTCTCATTGCAATCCTGGCTATCTATGCATGATGGTTGTATTACATTTTTAATGGTTTTTGTTTAATGGCAAAGTAGGTGTTCAACATTCCTTTGGTGCATCACCTTTGCTAGTTTAGATTTAATTTCTTGTAATTTTATTAACCTTGTCTCCTGAAAAAGCAAGAGTATATTTTAGAGTAGATCCTCTAGATTTCAAATGTGTGCATCAAAACAAAGGAATAGGAGCCAACCTTCATCCTGAGAGCTTTCCCGATCACAAATTCCTACACTTTGAGAAAAGATCCATGCTATGCAATCACACTAATAGTTTCAACCTATCGAGTTGCAAACATTTAGGGGTGATGTGATTACGCATCAACATTCAATTTGACCCAACGTTAACCATTCAAAGAAGCTCAAATACTGCATGAAAATTTCTCTTGATACTCCCCCTATGTTTAACCACCTCTATTTACCCGGTCATGAATGAAATAGCCTAAAACCTTTCCATTTAAAATAAAAAATAACATCTCCATCATAGTTCTAATAATTTTGTCCTTATTAAATTATAAGTACCTCAACTTCATAGATTTACCTAAAAATCATCATCTAATTTTTCCACCCCTAAAAGTAACTAAGTACCTAACGCACAAAACCTTGTGGTGCGGGGAAGCATGGCATGAAGGCATGTGCAGAAGTAGTTCTTGGAGAGGCATGAAGGATTGTGCCTAGGTAGGATGGAGTTAGGACTTAGTGATTTTTAAACATTAGGAAAGGACGCACGTAGGAAGCAAAGGAAAAAGAAACCAAATATAGATGTGGATAAGCTATGGAGACTTACAGATCAAGGAAATGATATTCCGTGGAATCAATACGATTATCATAAAAGGATAAGGAGTCTAGGTTGTTAAGGATTAGCTAGCACATACATGTAAAAGTAAATCGATTGAAGGAAATGTATGGTGACATCTGGCACATTCTTTGGTAATGGTAGAGAAATGATGAAAGGATTCTTTCAGGATTTCACAGGTGAAGATGGATGGTTAAGAGAGAATTCCTTCAAATGCTTGATATAGAGGGTCTTTCTAAATAAGGCTTAGAGAGTGGATAGATATTTAGGATGGATGTGGAGGTAAGTTAAAGTGGGATTGAGAGGGATAAATATATTGTGTAATGTGTAATGGCGAGTCGTGTGATGTAGGGAAAGCTCTACTACTATGAACGTTTCCATGAATGGAATTCTTTTTTATGTAATATTGGCCACCATATTTTAGGTCATAAATATAATGAAGTGATTTTGACACATTCTGGTAATAGATCTTGATATGAATTTTTTCCTTATGTTCATGTGTGTGTTATGGTTTTTCTTGATGATAGTCATGGGTTGATTCTACTTTCATTTAGTTGATCATGTTAATATATGCTTGGAATGCATTAGACTAGGAGCTAATGCTTAGATTTTAAATCTCATAGATGAATGCATTTATCCTCTAGTTGTAATATATCGTTGTATTAAGAAAGGAAATTCTTAAAAATCTCACATAAAGGAGGGGCTCGGTGCCTCATGCGTGCACTTCAGGTGAGTATTGAGGGCTAATGCTGGGTGTTATGTTGCCAACACGCATGGGGTTACTTGCTGGTTCGAAGCAGTGCATAAAATATGACTACATCTTGGTTCCATTACTGGGACCTCTTTTCAGAAGTTGTTATGAGAAATAGATACATCTACATCTTAGTTCCATTAATGTGTGATGATTGAGTGCTTGGACCTTGGAGAGTGTTGAAGTATGGTTTAGGAGCACCGAGGATGAATTTTCTCAAAGATTCAGTGTTGTACCTGAGTTTGATGCACTGTAGATGGGTAGAAGGGCACTTGTACCATGAGTTATATGAAACTTTCTTCTATTACTTTCCAGTAGAATTATATGAAAGGATTTCGACCATATGCATCCAAATCAGGCTGATTTGGTACTACAGATCATGCATGTATGCACCCAAGATGATTACCAGAAGCTACATGATGCCAAATATGATTTAGATCCATGTGTGTTGTCAATCAATGATGGAGAAGGATTGCTGACCAGATATACTCGTAGAATATGCACTATTTCTACGTATTCTTGTCCAAAGGTTACTAAATTTGAGTTCCTAAGGGAACCCAGAGGATCATTTTTTCATGTGTATGACCCTCTGGTTAGTAATATCTTGACTCATTACCCTAAGGCTTAGAGGCATTTCCTTATGGCCATGGCTAAAGCTTCTCTAAGGCATGTTGGACGAGGAAGTCTAATGTGGAGGAAGGATGGCAGACATCCTGCATCTGAAAATGAGAGGGAAGCAGAGACAACTCAAGTATGAGTGAAGCTCATGAAAGATGGAGATTACTATACGAAGCAGAGGTTACAGGTGTGATGAAGATACTATGGAGGATAGACATTTGTGGGAAGGATTTGAGGTTTACATAGTAGAGGCACGAGTGGAACCTAAGCAGTCTGTGCTGCCCCATCTTTGTAAGCACGGAAGAGAGTTACCCCCTTAACTTCTGATGAGAGTTCATTGCATGGAGAAAGGAGAGATCCATAGGCGTGCATCTTGTCCCATCTGGATAATGACCAACCCTTGGTGACTAAGTTTTTCTAGATTAATGAGGAGAAGTATTGTTAATCATGGTTGGTATCGGTGGAAGTAACTGATATTAGTGGTCAACCGACACCTTAGGATGTATATACTTTCTCATTTGGGACATATATGGCTACATAAATCTTTTCCCATTTTTGGAGGTATGTTTTCTGGCATGACATTTATGCAAAGAAAAGGTACACAAATTTTGGGTATCATGCATCTGGGAGTGGCGCATAGGACAGCATAATCCATGTAGCGGGCCAATATCACAAACCATCAGCACACAGTTTAGTGGGATGTTGGGGACATTAGGACGCGACCACTTCAAGCCCTTTTATGGATACAAGAGGTGGATATGGTGGTATCCATGGGGAATCGGAGAACTTGGTGGACCTAGCAAATCTAGAGGATCTGGTGGTTCAAGAGGGATAGGACCTAGTTGGTCTATTGGATCTGGTAGTAGAGGAAACACAGGGGGACACCAAGGTTCTGGGTCAAGTGGACAAGGGCATTAGCCACCCCCATAAGTATTTTTTGAGATGTCTTTACACCTACCGGACTACAAGAGGTATCGATGGATGCTGTAGAGCATCTGCACAAGCTGTGAATTGCTATGGCACGCAAAGGGGATTAGTTACGTCAGAGAGTGAAAGGAAATTTAGTTTGTAACCACATGTTGTAGGGAATCGCGTGCATAGCTAGTACCACAAGTATAATCCATACCATGATAATGGTCATGGATTACACTGCATGTTGACATGAACACCTTCCTAGAAAAGTTCTGTATCCTTCCTAAGTTGAGAACAAAAGATCATCAGCACCGTTGAAAGGATATTCAACAAAGGAATGGAAGAGAGTGTGGGGGAGTACGAAACACAGTTCAAAACTCTCTTATCAAAACTATCCTATGACATACACCCCTCTCAACATTCTCAATGGTTTGTTGGCAGGATTGATAACACCATTTCAGAAGGGCACTATCACACAATATCTTTCACAAACCTGCATGAGGCCTTAGAGGATGCCCTATATGCTAAGGCCATTGGGAGTCGTACGATACATGAACATTGTGAGCCCTTTATTTCTTGAAGGCCCAAATAACTGCAATGGAAAATTAGTTAGAGAAGCTCATATGTACAAACTCAACACATGAGGTTTATAGTTGTCTTTGGTGGACGATATTGTGAAGTGGTACGTGCCATAAGATAGTAGAACTGTCCACATCTACCAGTTGGGATGCCATAATGCGTAGTACTGTGTCCTTTACTATAGTGCACCATGATGCAAAAATGTGTCTTTCTATGATGCAAGATTTGTACCTCTACAAACCGTGATACCAAGGATCTACAAGCGGATCAATCAGATTCATGACCTGTCATCTCGAGGTCATTGGTCGTGTGCCATACTAGCCTTAAAATGTATTTATAAGGATGATGATCACCGCTATGAAGGGTGTGTAGCTGGAGGAGTGTGTGGAAGAGGTTTTCATGGAGGCTCTCATGGTCATCTAGTAAATGCGGGAAAAGGAAGAAGAAGAGTTCTTGCATGAAATTGGATTGGTAATAATTGGGGATCGATTTGAATATAATAGCTACTTAGAGGCTCAAATCAATGGTTGAGATCTACCAAGATCCTATTTATTGAGCTATTGGATACGTGGCCAAAAAAACCTGAAAGGAGTAAAGGCACTAGTGTATGGTTCTAGACAAGGTCATGAAAATGGTGATGAGAGGTGTGAGTGGATTCTTCAGAGTTTTATGGATGATTCTGAGCTGGTCTAGTCCAAAAATCCCTAGGCTTGAACTGGTTGTTATGTTTAATAAGTGAAAATTGTGTAATCTGGATACTCTAGTGGAAGTGGTGAGGATTTAAATACTAGTGTTCGTAAACCAACATCAATGTCTGATTGATCTAGTAGGCTAATTGGGTTGTGGGACATTTGGATCAAAACCATAAGTTTTGTGGTTGTGGCAAAAGGACCTCATATGGTCATATGAGGAGTGTGAATCTATCCTTCTGAGGTATCCAATAATCATACGATTTTTCAGCCTCTATGTTTAGAACTAGAAGTTGTGTAATTTTCTCAGAATACCTTACAGGTGTTCTGGAAACTTGAATACAAAATCTAGTGTCTATGTCGATGAGGAGGTCCTCCTCATAGCCTTGGGCTATGGAACTAAAGATATCACAACCAAATAGTTGTTGATCTTTCGAGTTCTTGTACAGTCATCCTCACGGATATCCTATCAAGGTCAATGTCTATAGTTAGGATGACTTGAACAAAATGTGTATGCCTTTTCACAACCGTCAATATTGGTGAACAAGAAAAAGGTCTCTCATTTGTTCACTAATTACTTAGTAGGTTTACTGTTGAAATATGAAAAACCTGATATCCTAAGGTCTTGATAAATATCAGCTAGTGAAATTGTGGGGAGATTTTGTTAAGGCACGTATCGGTTCAAATATAGTATTCTCTGGGCTCTCTAGGTCCCGTGATTATCATGTAAAGCATACCATTCAAAGTTTTAACTAATACGGACGAATGAACTGCTAATTACTAGAAAGATGTATACTACACTATGCAGGTTGTATTCCACTTTTATTTTAATTTATTTTTGGCATGAAGTATTTTAATGTAATTAAAAGATCATCTATATCTAATATATTGAGAAAATGGACAATCTAATCTAATAACAGGTTAATAAAAACAAAGGTCAAAGTAGCCTGGTGATAGCTATTTGACCTCATGCAGTCACATGTGAATTTATCCTAAATATTGGGTAAGATAACTAATTGTATTTAAATTGAAAGACTCTCTGATTAAGGGTACCTCACCGAAGTGAGGAATGAATCATAGTTTCTCAGAAACTATCAATCCCCAAAATGAGCTTTAGGTCTCCCTAGTGAAATATCCAACAGTGATCTTTAACTGAAGCCAAAATAATTTATTACTCTATTTGGATACATTGTAACTAGAATTTTGATAGCTCAAACCTGTAGTTTACATGAACAGTGGTAAATCAAGTTGTGTAATGACTTTGATCCCCTTAGTGTGATCTCCTCAAGTCCTTCGTGTTCTCGTGAATCCAGAAAATCATGTATATGATAGCATTAACAGAAGAAGATACTCGGAACAATCGGCAGCTTTGGATATAGTCCCAATACAATGTCCCAAGTTCAACAGAGTGTGTTACTATGCAATTCCTCGATCGGCCGATTTATTGCAGTAATACATTGTCACAAATTTTGAGAGCCCTTATGAGAAACTATTTTTGTGACCAAACAAAACCTGTCCCAAAACTCTAAGTGCGAGTTGATTCCAAATTTTGGCTAAAAACCCGAACCTGTGTTACTTAGGTCACTTTGTGTTCCAATATGTAATCCAAATCAAGATTGTGAACAAGTTGTCCCACCTGACCTCAAGTACGAAAAGGAAGCATTAACGATTCAAAACATGAAACGTACTTCGAGCTTTTAAGCCGAAACTCAAAAGAATGCAAGTTGTTCCATTTTTGGCCAAAACTCCCGAACCGTTTGTACTTCGAACATTTTCGTCTCAAATGTCCCAAAACTTATTCGGACCCAGATGGTCCAACCTTTCGGCTGAAATACTCGAACCATGCGTACAAGTCGCACTATTTACGTGGTGGCCAAAACCATAAATTTCAAAGTGAAGTAGCTGAAATTGTGCATAGAAATTTCCAATTTTACGTTTCGACGTGATCGTTGAAACTTTTTGTCCCAAATCAAAACAGGACTGCAAGTTGTTCCATTTTCGCCACGGGACTGCCGCCCTGGCAGGGTCGCGTACTCTCAGCACATTTTTGTCTCAAATGTACCCAAGTTCAAACGGGCCTTTTGTAACCATTTTCGGCTGAAAGCATGCGAATCGCGCACTTCACGCACTCGTCCCAAATGTCCCAAAAGACATTTGTGCGTCTTCTCCCTGTTTCACCCGAATCGGCCGAGCCACGTGTTTCGCGCATTCGCGTCTCACATGTCCCAAGAAAACCAAATGCCATTCATACTTATTTTTTTCCCGATCTACCCGAAATATCATTGCTTATTCAAATTGGTAGATATGTATTTAATGCGCATTGATGGCCTTTCTCTCTCCAAAGTGGCTATATAACGACAAGACCCCCCTTTAACATTTTTCACACTACTTACATGCTTCCTTTGCTCGAACCCCTGCAATTTAATTTCCTGTGCAGATACCCGTTCCCTACTGTAATTCCTTCCCGAGTCTAGATTGCAATTCTCTCCTCAGACTACATCAGGTATGAAGATCAAATTTCAGGGACAGGAGCAAATTTCACCACTAGAGTCTGCCGTTCTCAACATTGGAGACAGTGAAGCTCGTCATCTTGACTTCAGTGATTTTTGGGCGAGGGTGGCAGATACAAACCCTACTCCAATGGCACAAATGATTCATGATAGCGGTTTGGCCTTTGCTGGCGGTTTCCCAATCTCGGTATAGTGTGTTGATACCGTGCTTTCATGCGGAGCTCACTTCGACCCCGCTCTCGAGCAAATTGACCAATATAGATGAGGAACTCATTGCCAAACTAGATGCTGCCGCCATTAGCACTGCTCTGAGAATCCCAGAGATGGATAATGCCATAGTCGTTTCCCGGGATCAAGCACAAGCCCTGTTCAATCAAGAACAGTGACAAATACAAAGCACGGGTTGCAAAGTCCTGGCTGAAGAACCCTAAGAAGGGAGCTTCTCGTCTGACCAAAACCCTCTTCCGGGCAGATTTCAATGAAGAGTTGTCTGACTTCATAATTCTGCTTGGCTCGGGTTATGGGCTTGCCCTCCACCAACGAATTCCATTTCTGGATGTGCCCGCTCATCAACATGGTATGTGAGGGAACACAGAATATCAATTAGGCGGAGATCATTAGCATGAATTTGGCAGAGCAGCTGTCCAACGTGTAGCAAACGAAGAAGTTCTATATGAATTCATACCTGATGTACACTCTGGCAGCATCAAGGCAGTGGTTTGGTTTCTCTTACATAGATGAACACAAAGATGATCCAATATATGCCTACTACCCGCAGTTCACCCTAGAGACCAGCAATCGTAATTTCAGAAGGGTCAATGATGCTTTCACCATGTAAGTGGTCAGGCTGCTCGAAGGTGATACTGCCAGGAGATTTTCTGATGAAGCTATGAACTCTGATATCGCACTACGGTGCTTACTTCATCCAGTTCAGGAAATTCTCTTATATCAAGCTTGCACGGCTATGAGGGCACCCCTCTGAGACTGCCCATGTTCTGTAATGATAGGATGGCCTTGATAGAAATATGCAGGTAATTGGACAAATTGCACAGAACTTGTAGGGATAAGAAGGATCACTGGTTTACACTTTCCCATCTCTTTGGGAAATTATACCTGCAAAACAGCCCTGGATGCTCAGAATGTAGAGAGAGCCCTGGTTCCCATCACAATCTTGATAGAAGTTCATTGAACACTTCTTCAAGCCAAGGAACTGGGCTGCTTCATGACTTGAAGAGGTTCATTGGGCAGAACATCAAAATAGTCTTGTTATCACCAAATCACAGCACCCCTGGATGTTGATCAGATTTCTCATTTGATCACTCAAAGCATCCAGTGTGATTGGATAACATGGGTACTATCTCCAAGTTGTGGGACTTGCTACTTGAGATAGACCTCCAGAGAAAGCTGGTTCTTGCTCCTAAACTACCTGCCACAATCTACTCTAGTGCAGGCCAGCCTAATTATTCTAATCTAAAATTCCAAGGGACCAGAGAGAGAATGCATAAAATGAAAGCCTAAACTAAAGCGGTGATACACCAGAAAAGGAGGGTGTGAGAGTAATCTCCAAATGTGTGAAATACAGAGGTAAAGTGCACACTAGAAGAGGTGATGAAAGTTCACCATAATCTAGCAAAAATGCATTCACAGCAATATTCCAAGCACACACAATGATAATGAATTCCTGCAAGAACATAACAAATAGACACAATATTCTTATAGAAATATCAAAGGGGCAAGAAGAATGCAAGAAAACATAGCAGGGGAAGATACATCCACAAACTGGTATTTTATTGCTTCATGATATGCACAGTTCAATCTATTACAAGATAAGGCCCTAGATCACCATGCAAGGAGTCCACTACAAGGGCCTACAACACACTGGCTTCACAAAGCAATTTTGGCAGAGCTTTGCTACCCAAAAACTCTCCCCCTTACAATGAGCCCAACACTCCAATTTATAGAAAAAATGAGAAGGAGAAGAGAAGGGAAAATGGAAATCCTGAAATCTGTCCTTCAACCACTTGTAAGAAGCATTAAATTGAGTGAAATGATTGTATATTACTTGCAAAAGGCTCCCCATACTATCCCATGTGCTGCAGCAGAGAAAGAATGATGACCATGCCTCTTAATTGCACTCCCAGCTACCAAATAAAACACTGTTTTGAACCTGGCCACGTTTTCTTAAAAAACTCAATTAATTTCTAATCAAATCTAGAATTTCTTGACTTCTTTGCATTGGGATCAGAACCACGATTCCAATGGTACCAATTTTGTGATATTTCGTTGAGAAATGCAAAAGTTATGGCCTTCTAAGTGCATGTAGCTATTTTGGGTCTGGCAGGCGTTTTCTGTTATTTGACGGGAATGAGCATTAACTGACTGGAGCCGAATATATTTCTCTTAATTAAATATATCTACCATCATCAAAAATAAGAAATTCCAGAAAGTCCAATTTTGTGAAAATCGGAGCTCGGAGTCAAAAGTTATGGCCGTTTGAAGTTTCGCAGGTCAAACGTTGACTTTTCCTCTTCTGTCTTCGCCTATTTCGCGCTTTCGCGTCCCACGCGTCCCTCGCGTACTTTTGGCCTGGCTGTCCCAAATGCTTAGTGCTCCTTGTGCTGATTTCGTGCGAACCAGCCGGTTCGCGTCCTTGTGTCCCACTTGTCCCACTTCGCTTTGGACTGTCTGTGCTCATTTCGCGCGAACCGGGCGGTTCGCGCCTTTGTGTCCCATTCATCCCGAACTGTCCTAGTTAGCAGTTAGTCAATTTTCTCTCGATCGAACCAGAATTTCGCGCCTGCCGCGTACTTTTGTCCCAGATGTCCCTGTTGCTAGCGGGCTGTTTGTGCTGATTTCGCGCGAACCGGGCGGTTCGCGCCTTTGTGTCCCGGATGTCCCAAATACTTTCTTGAGCAGGACTTAGCCAATTTTCATGATTTTTCCTGGATCAACCTACTTGCCTTCCTGCAACTTTTTTTTTTTTGCATTTTTTCAGAGCTTGCTCCCTTCTTCTGGGTCAGGGGAGTTAGAAAAATATCTGAGAGAACCTCCAAAACATGATGTTTGTGTCTGAATCAATCAATATGCCTGGGACTTGAATTTTCTGAGCATGTTATCAAATTTACCCTGGGGGGTGAATTTTGGATAACAATTCAATAATGGAGATGATTTTGATGCTGATAAATGGGTAGAAGAGCACTTGTATCATGATTTGTATGAGACATTCTTTTGTTGCTTTATAGTGGAGTTATATGAATGAATTTCAACATACACATCTAGGTTGAGTTGGTACTATAGGCCTCATTTATGGACCCTAGATGAGTACCAGAATTTGTATGATGCCAATATGACAAGTACTTGTGTTGTCTATCACTAGTGGAGAAGAGTGTTAACCAATTATACCCTTGAATACATTATTTCTACATATTCTTGTCTAGATATTTCCAAGTATGAGTTCTTGAGGGATCATAGAGGATAATTTTTATGTGTTATCCCCTTACCTATCAAGATCCTAGTCATTAATTTAAGTTTAGAAGCTTTCCCTATTGTTGGCTAAAGATTTTCTAGGCACAGGGCATAGAATCCAATATGGCGAAGGATGGAGGATCCTACGGTGTAGAAGGAGAGACAAGAAAGTTGACTCAAGTATTGTGAATCTTGTGAGGGGGAGTTGGTAAGACGACGTGAGTTTACGAGAATGATGGAGATATGGAGACAGATGTTGGAGTAAGGATTTGAGCTTTGCGTAGATCTGAGTAGTCTGTGTTACCCCGTCTTGGAAAGTTTGGAAGAGTTAACCTCTTGGCTTCTGGTGAGAGTTCATCACATGAAGAAAATAGATTCATATGCATGCATCTTGGCCCACCTGGTGATTTGAGCCTGGATCTTAGCCTTAAATTCCCTAATGATAACATTTTTCATTTTATCATTAGAGGTATTAATATAGTGGTCAATCGCTACCTAGGAGGTATAACTTTTCATTTCCATGTCTGGACACAAAGTCATTTCCTACGTTTGGATGTATTTTTTTTGGCATGAAATTTGGGAAAGGTAATGGTTTACAAAGTTCAGGTATTATATCTAGAGTGGAGAAGCACACCTAGGACTGGTTTAGTATCAAACCATTGGAACACAATTTAGTGCAACAGTAGGGATGCAAGGTGCGAATGTGTTGATCCCTTTTCCTACTACAGGAGGAGGATCTCATGGATATGGAGGAATAGGAGCTAGTTGATCAAGTGGATCAAGTGGTAGAGTTTATCAACACCCTGGAGCCAGAGGGAAAGGACCTCAACCACTTGAGTAGGTGTTTTAAAAAAATTCCCTACACTTTCCTTATTACAAGGGTGTGAAAGATGCTACAGAATAGGTGTATAAGTGTGAGGTCCTATGGCACACAAGGGAAATAATTTCCCTAGAGAGGAAGGATAGTCAGTTTGTTACCACATTACAAGGGAACATACATAGCTATTACCAAAAATATGAACCACACCAGATAGTGGTAGATTACATTGTGCTACGCGACATGTTCTTAGCAGAGTTCCAAATTCCTTATTTCGAGAAAAATATTGTCTACATGTTGAAATAAATTTATAAAGGGATGACAGAGAGTGTGTGAGAGTATGATGCATGCCTTAAAAATCTTTTATTAAAATTGTCTTATGATATTCATCATTCTCAACATGCTTAAAGTTTTGATAGCTGGTTTCACCCATTTCATAAAGGTGCTTTCACATAAGACCTTCATAGACCCACACGAGGCCTTGGAAGCTACCTTATGATCTGAGGCCATAGGAAGTATGGAAATCAAAGTAATTCTATTTATTTAAGCTTAGATCACTGTCATGACAAATCAACTAGAGAAATTCTCTACGAACTCAGCACATGAAGCATGCAATGGACTATGGTGCACAGACTATGAATTAAAGGGACATACGAAGGATATTTGTCCATAATGATCATTTCATGTCATGTTCGTAGACTATGAAATTTTCCAAGGAGACCATGATGCAAGTAGGTGCCCTCTACAACAATGTGGGATCCATAAGAATGTGTCTTCCTAATGCAAAATCTATATTTCCACCACTCATGGAACTAAGCACTATAAATGGATTGACCAAATTCATGATGTCATTAATACTGATGTGCGTCAAACCAGCGTCACAAAAAATTCCAAGGATTATGGCCTTTAACCATTATGATAGGAACGTAGATGGACGTGGGTGTAGAAGAGGCTTTCGTGGAGGATTTAGAGACCATTGCAATCACAGAGGTGGAATAAGTTAATTTTCTCATTGGACTTGTTATAAATGTGGGTCCATAGAAAATTACAAACGCAAATTCCCTGACTTGCTATAGTGCTCTTTGTGTGGAAACAAAAATAAGTATGATGAGTGCCTAGAGGTATTTGAACACATGATCCAACAATAGTGAAAGGAAAAGGGCATCAAGATAGTAAGCATGAAAAAATAAAACTCACAATGGATGCCAAGGGTGGTGTGTGAGTCATATTTTAAACATGTCCTAACAACGAAGTGAGTTGAGGATGAGTACAAAAGAGAGAGACACCCAAGAAAATACATGTTTTACTAGAGAAGAAGTGGTGCACAAGAAGTATCCATACCCTATTCATTAGAAAGTGCTATATAAGGAGATCATGGATATTTGTAATTCAAAGCCTACAAGGAGAGATCCAATGATTGAAGGAGAATTCAAGGAAGTTAGAACAAAGGAAGAGAACTAAGGTTCCACAGAAGGATCTATATGAAGTCAAGGAAGTATGCAAAATGTTGAGGCAAGAGAATATCGTCCCTATGCTAGGATAATGGTAATGAGAGAAGATATCACACACCAGTGGAAAGTGCAAGTGAAAGGTCTTACACACTAGCCTTCCCCCTTACACCATTGATTATAATAAGGAGATTACCTTGAATGCAGTAGTCGAAGGATGGATGCAGATAAATACTCTCATAGACATGGGTGTGGAGGTTAATTTTCCCACTTTAGATACATGGAATCAAAGCGAAGGCCCACATTATAGCCATCCTCAAATGTAATGTATATGGCTAACAACACAAAGGTGATTCCCATTGGTGTCCTGAAGGACACCTCTATGACTATCAAGGGGGAAAATTCACTAGATACTTCAAAGTCTTTACGCCAGCTAAGGAATATAACTTTCAAGCATTACTTTGACCACAGTGGTGCCATATGAACAATGTTTACTTGTGGTTCAATAAGGGATACATAAGGTTTGAGAACAATGAATAACGGTTTATCATCCCCTTGACCGATGGGAAGTCAATGCCCTATACTGACCCCTTAAGAGAAGAAGTCCTTAAAAGAATATATTTACACACTATTAAGGACGCTAAGGTGATATAACCTACAGAAGGATTTTTTGGTGGGAAGAAACTCAATATATGAGTGATACCACTAGTGTAGCATGTTAAAATTGGGCGCATGGGAATTATGAGTTAATTGTGTGGAAATTGAGAAGTTCTATTACATGAGTGACAAAGGCACTCCCACTTAGGCACCTGAGAGGGAGATTTTTACCAAGCTACACTTGGGAAGGCAATCCTAATGTTTTCCTGTGAGCCATGGAAACCAAGCGGAGATGCAAGATCAAAAGAAGAATCATGTTTTTCTACACTTTGCACGAGACAACAACATGTTTTTGGGTGGTGCATCAGGACAATATCCTAGAGTGGCATGACGTAAGGATTGTTATCTCTATTAGATTTTTCTGGACCAACGCACCCATTCAAATTTGTGTCTATGATGGGAAAGAAGCTACCTCAAATGATGTCCAGGAATGTGAGAGGATTTTTATGGGAGGCGTAGAGGATTTACCTTCTTCCCTATGGGTACACATGTTTTATTCCACACTACAGGGCTATGTGTAGAAATTCTATGTTCATTCATAATTACACTAGAAGATAGGGAACTTGCTGGATTTAACAGAGGACTTGAATCAAAAATTTGAATATAAAAGTGCTAAGACATTAGTGAATGATCCATTACAAGTTGTTAAGTGCCTAACTAAACTTGAGTTTGAAATCAATAATCATGTGATCAATACCATTCACTTGAACAAGAATAGAGGAGAAGTATACAAGGTGGTGGAACCTAACCACCTTATAGATGATAAGGAATGAAATGCTTTGCAAAAGATGTCTTGAGAGGTGATCCGGCATAGTTTGGATGTATGGGCCACTGTTCAAACCCTAATCACAGAGAAGAATAGAAATGAGAAGGAAATAGATAGGTTGTGCTAGGGGTTAAGGGGATAATAGGCACGTAATAAGGAGGAAAATGACCGAGATGGAACCCTCGTGAAAAGCTTTATCGGACTATGTCTGGTGTTGGTGAGCCAAGTCAAGACCGATTATGGGGATGAGATGGAGTAGGTTTAGGACCTTGTCATGATGTTACTCCTTAACATCAAGGATGACACATGCTCAATAGCTATAAAGCTAGAGAAATAAAAGTAATAAAAAAATATTGCCGTTGAAGCCTAGATCACTGAGTTTGAATACTTGCTCTCCCAAATCAAGGAGGAAAATATACTGACGGATAGGGGATTCAATAGCTATAGAAAATGTGACCTAATTATTAATGAGCGGGTGAAAAAGGAAGAGGAATCCCTCAAATTTTTATAGGAGACCATCCCCACCAACAAGGTGGAGCGTGCACAATTGGTCGTCAACACCATGGCCCTGAAGGAGAAAATTAATACAAAGCACGAAAAGTTAAATTTCAAAATTGATGAACTCCGAAACTCCATCACCGAATGGAGGGATGAGTTTGAAGGTGTCTACATGAGTTAGGTTTGGCCATTAACATGTTGAAAGGGAAGGTGGAAGAAATCATCCCAAACCAGGTTCCCAGTATTGTAGATGAAGCGCCAAGAAAGGCCTTATAATAATTAAAAGCCTAGGAGGAATTGAAGGATGAGATAAACATGGAATTCCATGAACTCCTCCAATTTTTTTTATAGCATAACCCCCCCATTATTCAAATATTTATTCAAATTATTTTTCTACCACAATTCTTTATTCTTTTGAGTAGCTTTCTTATCTTAGCAGGTTCTGGTAGACATGATTTTTTTTTGTTCAAGAAGCGAGGAGGTTTTTTGGGACAGAAACCAGTTTAGTGTAGGAAGATGTTGGACCTCTAAAAGTAACTAATTACATAAGGTGCGGAACCTTGTGGTGAGAAAAAGTAGGGCACAAAGGCATCCACAGAAGTATTTCTTAGAGAGTAGAGAAGACTCGTTCCCAGGTAGGATGGTTTCGGGACTTAGTGGGTTTTGGACAATAGGAAAAGACATGCATAGGGAGAGAACATAAAAGTGACCAGATATATATGTGGATAAGTTATGGAGACTTGTGGATCAAGGAAAGGATATGGAGTCAAGGTTGTTAAGGATTAACTGACACATGCATGATAAAGGAACTCAATTAAGGGAAACATATGGAAAAATCTCAAACACTCCTGGGTAGAGGTAGAGCAATGATGAAAGGATTCTATCAGGATTTTGCATGTGAGGATGGATGGTTAAGAGAAGATTTCTTCAGAAGCTTGATATAGAGGGTATTTCCAAACAAGGAGGAGAGGGGATAGATAGTGAGGATGGATGTGGAGATAAGTGAAAGTTGGACTGAGAGGGATAAATATATTGTGTAATGTGTAATGGCGAGTGGTGTGATGTAAGGAAAGCTCTGTTACTATGAACGTTTCCATGAATGGAACTCTTTTTGATGTAATGTTTGAGATGATATTTTGGTTCATAAATATAATGAAGTGATTCTAAAAAATTCTTGTAATTGATCTTGATCTGTGTTTTTCTCTTATGTTCATGTCTATGTTACACATTTTTCTGATGATATTTATGATTTTTTCTACTTTCATTTAGTTGATCATGTTAATCTATGTTTGGAAAGCATTAGAATAAGAGTTAATGCTTACATATTAAATCCCATTTATGATTTCATTTATCCTCTAGTTGTAATGCATCCCCTTGTTAAGAAACATTCTCATAAAGCTCACATAAAGGAGGGGATCGGTGCCTATGTAAATCTTGGGTGAGCTTCAGAATAATCTGGATGATATGTTGGTGCATTTGGGGTTGGTTGCTAACACAAGCAATTATAAGAGAGACTACACTGCTGTACCATACATACTTGCATGAATTACTAAACACACTAAGCACATGTCACATTATAAAATGGGCTTCAATTTTCATGATTTCATCTTTTTAAGACTTATAGGTTGTTTTAATAGAACTCAGCATTCACTGTATTTAAACTGCAAATCCTCTAAAATTCTACATACTCTTGGGATTTAAAATCACATTTTATTTTACATGATTTCAACTACTCTCCAAGCTTATCATAACATCTTACTCAATCCATTTTGATGAATTTCATTTAAATCTTGTTCAACTGTAACTATTTTAACAAGTAGTGCGGATCTTTAGAGCATTCTGTCATTCATCTTCAGAGCATCCTACAACACTGTAGCTCCTTGAGATATCATTTTCTACTAAGAATAAAAAGATACATCACTTGATAGTTAACCCTTGGGATATATCTTAGCAACTTCCTTCAAGGTTTATCCATGGATTTTTGAACTCTTTGTGTGCGTTCCATAAATCCTTAATGTGTATACTCCTTTACACTCAACTTAGATTATTGCATACCTTTTGATCTTGAAATATTATCTAGCATGCTTCTAACTTTGATTTCTTGATTTATTTAAGGGATAACAACCAAGCTTGACCTCGATATGGTGTGGTTTCTAGGGTACTCAAAATTTTGATTATGTATGTTTGCGCACCTTTTAAAATAATGGATCAAAATCTTCTTCCCCTGGAAAAAAAACTAAAAATCATACATCAAAAAAGATAATGTTACTGCTCAGAAAACACTTAAGATTTTATTAATATTTATGATTGTTCTATTGTGTGCTAAGATGGAAATGTGATTATCACTTATCGTAATTACTTACATAAATTGCTAACATTAATGATGATTTACATCCATAAATCAAACTCTTGGTTTGTGTATAGGTTTTTAGACACATTAGATGTTACAGAGTCGAATGTTTCTTCCTCTTCCTTAGTAATGTCAAAATATGGAATGGAAATCTAGTCCTCAGCAAAGAAGTCAAAATCCTCCTCCTTGGTGCTGTAAAGGTGAGAAAATGTTCTGTCAGTCCTAGCTATGTTGATGTGACTGTGGGTGTCAAACTCCAAAGTGGTGTAGTAGTCCTCATCTAAGAGATCCAGACCAGTCTTGTAGTGATGCTCGTACTGAACAAGGTCCTCTTGGAGACTCAAAGCCTTGTCATATGCATCCCAAACACAATCGGTAGATTCACATATATGTTTGGTTAAGGTGAAGATAGCATCAAAGGAAATCAAATGGGGCAATTTGGATTGCATAGAGCTCGAGGTCATGAAGGAGATCATATTTTTCCTAGTAGACTGGATGCCAAATAACATGGAAAGAATCCAATGTGGGGAAGTTAAAACCACCTAGTGTAATATCAAATCATCATATTGAATAGAGGATTAGTAGATAATAGGAAAACTCAAGACATGTTAAAAAGATTATGAAAAAAATGTAAAAAAAAGCAAAATGACAGAGGAATCGTCGACGATTCAGGTAATCGCAAGCGATTAAGGAAATCGCTAGAGATTATTGTTAATTCTAACAGTTATTTAAATAGAGGTGAAAATCTTGAATTAAGCCATAATTTAAGATGGATTTAGAGCTATGTCAGTATATAAACAAATGTTACCTAAAATAAGTGGCTAAGATGAGAAAAATAAATTGATTACCTTGCGTAAAGGAATAATTTGGTTGACATAAGGAAATAGATGGTTGAAGACAAGCAATTTGATGATCAATTCGACGGCTCTGGAGCAACGAGACATTGGTGCTAGCTAATGAAGGATGTCTTGATAATAAAGAAAAATATACATGTCAAAATGTCAAAATGCTTCCCCAATAGAGGTCTAAATGCACATATTTATAGATCATTGGTGATCTGGTGAATTATCGGTTATTGTAGAGAATCCTAAGTTGGTTAAACGGGTGATTTTTCTCCATTTAAAACTTAATATGGTGTATTTTTAAGTAGTTGAGATATGAGGAGGGAAAGAAAGCATAAACAAACTTGGTTAGGATAAGAGGAGTTATCTTTTTCGAAATATTAAGTTAGTGATTTTAGAAGGTTAATTGGTTAGAAATACGTTAGTGATTTTTATGAAGGTAGTTCTAGAGGAGGTTAGGTGGATAATGAGGTGTCATAGTGAGGTTTTTTAGTTAATGTAGCTAGTTGCAAGGGTGAGGTGTGAGGGGGAATTATTTAACTTAAATAAATAGTTTAGATGTGTGTGATTAGTTAATTAACTAAAGAATATTTAGGAGGGCGTCATGTCATAAATGTGGTTCTTTTGATTATGATTGTGTCTGAGTAAAGGGATGCAAATATTAGGTTTTTACATTTTCCCCTATTTTTCTAGCACTTTTTGGAAAATTTCTAGAGAAAAACAAAGAAGGAAATTTATATTGGCATGGATGAGTAAACTATAGCGCAATACAGTGAACACCAGTGTGTTTTGTTTTAAAAAGGATTTTCCCAAATGTGGGCGTGTGAAGTAAAATGTTGGAGAATCAATTGATAGGGTAGCCCAAGGGCTCGACACCTATAAACATATGACCCTAACCAGGTAAATTTGTTGATTGGGAAAACCTGGTGAGTGGACCAAGGGGCTCGTCTCCCATAGATGTATACAAAATCCTGATGTTGTGACCATGTTGTGTTGGAAAAAGATCCTAATGGCTAAGATAGTTTTTAGAAGCATGGCACACTTGTGCAAAGGGTAAAATGACATGTTCCTAATAAATGTAGGCATGAAAGCTTAAAACAAGGGAATCGTCAGTGATTGGGTAGATCATTGGTGATTTCTACAATCACTAGTGATTGGTTCACATGGAAAATTGGGGGTATAGATACCCTAATGTATTGTTTATTTATCAATTTTTCATGTTATACTATAGTGACGTTTAAAGAGTGGGAGAAAAATGTGTTTTATGAGTGAAAAATTGTTAAATGGCCTCCTCAAGCTGAAAAATAGAAGCCCGTCCTAGTAGAGGTAGGCCTTAATCTTGTTTTTTATTTTTATTTTTATTTTTCAGGGATTTAGGGGCATATTCAAGGCATAAGGATGCCCTAGGGAAGATTTACAGGAATCACTGGTGATTCCTTCAATCCCTAGTGATTGAGGTGAATTTCTAGCTATTCACCTGCAACCAAAATAGTTTTTGTTTTAAGTGGGAAGATGTGGTTTTTGATCAAGATGTGGGAAGATGTGGTTTTAGAGTTATATTATACACGATTAAATGTTAGGCTCATGTGATGAGCATATGTTGTGATTTAAAGTGTTTACTTTTCAAAAACTTTATGGTGTTACCAATTTTTAATTTCGTGTTTATATTACAGTTGGATGCTTAGTTGACCATCCAACACTGTATCCCCTTGAAGTTAGATGATATTGGAGAGGATTTGTTTGATGATGACTTGGACCATTTGGAGCCTATGGGATTTGGTGGGATGAGATTTTATAGGTGGATTCACAGGTGCCACAGCTTGATACTTGCATTTCTAGAGAGGTGCAATCCTTCCACCAATACTTTTTGGCTTCTTATAGTGGAGATGAGTATCACCCTCTAGGATTTTCATCATAATAAAAGAATGTTACTTGTGGGGGATCATGTCTATTGTATTTTAGATACAGAGACAAGACATACCAAGTAGTGATTGTACAGATATGAGGCCTAAGGTGTGGGATGCTCCTTGGGAGCTTTCAATTATCAGGCCTTATATGAGTCTGAGAGAGCGGGGTACCCACTAATGACTATGATAATGTTGGGCATTTCTTGTTTTGCACTACCAGATTGAGGAAGTGGAAAATTCCCACGAATGATGATAAGGGTATTTTCAAAGATGATGGAGCATTGTAAAGCCTTTGAGTGGGATCCTACCTTTCTAGCACAAACATACAAAGAGTTTTGGGCTTGGAAAACCCACAAACACTACAGGATTGATGTTGGGTTTTTACTGCAGTGTTGGGTATATGAGCATATCACCATTTCTCTTCCGATTGGATTTCCTAGTGTTATTGATGTGAGGCACCTAGGATTCATGAGATGGAGTACAAGTCTTGGTAGACCAAGGAAGGCCAAGGGGACTACTTATTATAGAGACTTGATATCTGGATTATTGGTTGGTGACGTGATTTGGAAGTTGTATTGGGTTTTCATAATTGATCGAAGTTCTTTGGGGATTTATTATATTTACAACAGGACATATGGGTCAAGGGCCATAGAGCTTGAGAGGATGATTTGATACACATCATTCATGTTAGGATTTAGTTTGGCCCGGTCCATGATAAACCTGAGGATCTAGTTTTGTATATAGGTGGGAGGATGGTGATAACGATACCCTGCAGGCTGTAGTGTTAGGTCCTAACACAATTGTTGAGAAGTTAGGTGTGATGGGTCTTAATGAGGATTGTCATGTAGTACTAATTAATGATGTAGGTTCACCCTAGATTTTACTTCTTGGTTGTCTTGTTCATTGAGGATTTTGGAGAAGATGAAGGCAGTGGAGAGAGTGACTTGAAGAGTTATACGACTGTCTGCTCAAGAAAAGGATCCAGTATAAGATGAAGATGAGTAAGATGAGGAGAGGACTAATCCTAGTGTTTTTATAGCTCCAGATGTTGCTACAATGAAAACTGATAAGGTCGTAACAGAGGTAGAGAGATGCCACTCGGAGAGAGTGAGATGACTTAGTGGGATTGCGAGATACTCTTATTAGAGATATCTATGGTTTGATCATAGAGTGTGATGGGATCTAAGCACATATTTTATAGGTATCCTCTGATAGAGATGGGTACAAGAGTCAGAGAGATACTTTCAAGAAGGCCTTGGGGATCATGGGTCCTTCTATTCCTGGCATGGAGCTATCGATGATGATTAGACAAAGAGGTTCATTTGTAGTAGATCCTCCTGGCATGATTGCAATGTCTCATTACAAGGATATATGAGTAGAGAGGGAATATTATGTGGATATGATCATCAAGAACTTTATATGTCAATCATATAGCTTCCCAAGGGGGCTCCACAATAACAACTAGGCCCAGTGATAGTACAACAAGAGTGGGGCATCCACTTAAAAGACCATCGAGGGGAGATGATGGTGAGGGAGGATCTAGTGGTATTGTTATAAGAGGCACTCCTGACCCTAGTTTGATAGAGTTTACCACATGATAGTATATAGGTTCATGGAAGCCCATTTTTCCTATGTAGGATGTCATTTTGAATATATGGACATTTATATGTATTGAACCTGGATATATATACAATTGTGATTATGATGATGTACTCTTACATTTTGTCATGTGTATTTTAGATGTATGTGTTGGTATTTTAATGTTTTTTGTTTATGTGTTTTGATATAATGTTCAATTTGGTATGTTTAAAATGTGATCAATGTGTTAAAAGTAAGAAATGTGACCAAACTAAACAAAGTAAAATTGGAGTGAATGCCCCACTTATAAAATTATGATATTTTTATGTAATGGTTGAGCTAATACTTGTACTTGAATCCTTTCAAAATGTTAAATAAAATCCATCAATAAACATTTTTTAGGAAAATCGCAATGGATTTGGGAAATGTATATTTTTCTAGAATAGTGGAAAAGAGAAGAGGTCAATAGATTCATAGAGAATTGATGCCCCATTGTTTTATAACTTCTTTTTAAAAGAAAATTGATCAATGCATGAATATTTCCTATATTTTTGTATTGTGAAGGTTGATCGATGAGGGAAGCCTTATATATATGAGTAGCCACCCTTCGAGGGTATGGTCTGCTTTTTTATTTCATTTTAACTTGAATGGCCATCCTTCGTGGGATCGGTCCATGACTTGATAGGTATATTTCATTCAAGCGATCAGTCTTATTTTTTGATAATTTACATTTGTCGTAAACAGTTTTCCTTCGAGGGATCAGTCTATTATAGTGAGATATTTTTATCATCCAATGGATTTATTTCATTTTTTAATGTTACGAGGAGAAGACCCTGATAAGTCATTTTAAAGGAGGGGATAAATTCACGTGTGACCTACATTTACATGCCCCATATTTGTGATGATGGTGGATAAGAGTAGTTATTCTTATACAAGGGTAGTTATTTTTTATAATGGAAAAATAAATAAGATTTGACTAAAAACTAGCATGATGACAGTCAACTACTTAACAATAGAAAGACCACAAGTGCAATGTATTTAAGGTTTCCACTTCAAGTTTCCTATTAAGGGAAGTGAGGTGGTACACTCCTGACCCATATTTGTGAGTGATAACATAAAGGCCAATCCAATTAGGGGAAACGTTTCCACGTTTACTCTGCCCTAATGTAGTCACATTTTGATTTTCTTTAAGCATGAGATCACCAATTTTAAATTCATGTTCCTTAACATATTTTTTATATGCCCTACTTATACATTGTTAATAGACTTGATGATGTTCAAGAGTTGTTAGACATTTTTCATCTAATAATTTGAGTTGTGTTAGATGGTCCTGGCGATATTCTTGGTCAGGGATAAAAGCCTTGAGATATACGTGTAGTGATGGGATTTTGAATTCTAGTGGAACAGTGGCTTCATAGAAATGAACAATAAAATAATGTATAGTTCCGGTAGGAGTGCAAATGTTGTTTTGATAAGCCCTAAGAGCGAATGGGATTTGAGTGTGTCAGTTTCTACCTGCATTATTTACAGTTGTCATGAGGATTTAATTAAGTGTTTTATTAGAGGCTTCTACTTGTCTATTTTCTTAAGGGTACTATGATGAGGATAAGATAAGTATGATAATGAAAGTGTTGTAGAGCTCTTTGACTTTATTTTTTTGAAATATTTTCCATTGTCTGTGATAAGCTTATGTTGGATGTCAAAAAACATATAATTTTTTTATATATGAAATTAATGATGGGTCCAAAAAAATTTGAGGTCAAAGGAATTTATTTAACCAACTTAGAGAAGTATTCATTTGCAGTGATGATTAAGTGATGGTTTTGAGATGATTTTGGATTGATTGTGCCAATGAGATCTAATCCCCATTGTGAAAAAGGCCAAAAATCTTGTGCAGGTTGTAAGATTTGACAAAGGATATGAATGAGATCATAAAGGAGTTGGAACTTAACACTTTTATTTACGTACGCACAACACTCTTTAGTGATAGTAGGCCAAGAATACCCTAGCCAAATAATGTGTTTACTGATGCTGTTACCACTAAAATGGCCACCCAAGATGCCATCATGGACTTCTTCAATTACTTTGGTTGACTCATTCTATTTAAGACATCCTAGTAGTATGTCATTGAAAATAAATTTAGCCATGGAATACTCAAATAAATGAGGGGAACAAACAGGGTGAACCAAATAATAGAGGAATGACCGTTTAGTATATTGTGATATGTCTGAGAGGATTTTACACTTAGAAAGGTAGTCACACAGGTAAGTGAAAACCAACACATTATGCGTCAGTATGTCATCAATTGACCATTCTAAGAAGTTGACATGGATGTCTACCATCTGTAGTGAAAGGGAATAAATGTCAACTATCTACAAGAAACGGATGAGATACCTAAGAGACGCCATGGTGTCTACAAATATCTGTATAATCGACCATTGAAGGCATCTGTAGAGATGGTGGAATGGTTGAATGGGACAATGGAAGAGATGTCGACAACAACCTTATTCTTTTGAGGGACCTCATTTTTACACTGATAGTCTCCTTTGGAAATGGCATAGATTATAAAGTTAGGAGATCTCTATAGATATTTTAGGATCATTTAACATTTCCTAGGAGAATGACCAATAGTTGTATCTGTGATAAAGGCCTCATATTCTTTTGTATTATTAGTGCATTCGAAGTTGATATTATTTGGTAAGGGAATGGGTCTTTTTAGTTCCATGGTGGTTTTGTTTCTATGGCTACTGACAACATCCACCTTCTTGACATTTAACACCACCGAAGAAGAGGGTCATTTTAACGAGGATGAAGTATGATTAATAATTGTCTGATTCATTGATGTTATTAAACAACATCAGATTCTGAAAAGTATTCACTACGATTTTTGTGAGGATATTTATATATTCACGAGATACATAGAGAGGCTAGGTAATGTAGTTGATCGGCAATGGCCTAAGTATTAATGGGATATTTTACCTTTAATTTAAAGAACGAATTGTGTTCCATTAGCATCAACCATTAGGTTATATAGTCATTGTGGTAAGGCTTCACATGCATTCCTTTAAATGGATTAAAACTAGTGACCATGTATGTTTTACGGTTTAGGAGATAATGTTGAAGTTTGGAAGTAGTTAAGTACAACACACAACACATTTTTTCAAATTCAGAGTAGCGTTTTTTGTATTCACTAGGCATACAAATAATGTTGTACATGACTTGTTCATGACCTTGATTATCACAACAGGCGAGCATGGCTCTTAAGGCATGCTCTAAGGTAGTGATCTAGAGATAAAATGGTTCCCCTTCATGGGGATGGTAGAAGTACATGTGGTGATAACAGATATTGTTTGATTTCGTAAAAGGATTTCTAGAAGTCAGAATCCCAATGAAACATTATATATTTATGGAGTAGATGGTGAAATGGTTGACAGTGGTTAGAAAGTTGTGATATGAAATTTCATATAGACTATAGTTTTCCTTTTAGTCTATGTAGTTTTTTGACATTAGAGGGTTGACTCATTTTGATGCTTACGCTGAATTTGTCGAGATCGACTTCAATTCCATGAAGAGATATGATAAATACTAAACTTTTTCAAGTGAGGACATGAAAAACACATTTTTCAAGATTCAAGTGGAGACAAAAATGGATGAGATGGGTGAATATTGATTCAAGAACATTGAGATGATCCTTTCGCAATTTATATTTCCCAAGGAGATCATGAACATAATCTTCACCAATTTTATGAATAAGATCATGGAAAATATACATCATACCATGTTGGTACGTTTCCCCGAAATGTTTGAGACTGAATGGCATGAAGCAGTAGCAAAAGCTTCCCCAACGGGTTATATAGAAAATTTTGTGTTGATCGTCAGGGGTGATAATAATTAGATTATAACTAGAAAATCCATCCATGAGGGAAAACATTTCATGGCTAGCTATTACGTCTACGAGTTGATCTATATTTGGTAGAGGGGAATCATCTTTTGGACAAGAAAGATTAGGATCCTTGAAGTATGTCCAGATAGAAATTTTCCTAAAGCTTTAGTGACTGGGATGATGTTGTAGACCCGTTGTGGATAGTCAATGCGTATGATGAAATGAGCATATAAAAGGCATTGCAATTCTTCCTTAACAAGGAGGGCTATATGTGGGTGTATTTAACAGATCTTGTGTTTGACTTGATTAGCATTAGGATATGTGAAAATATTGTGTATGACAATGTTGGGATCAATTCCGGGTATATCACTATGAAACCATGCGAAGGATTGACGATATTTTGCTAGGAATGAGGTGAAATCATTCAATTGTCTCTAAATCTCTCACTTTCCTAGATACAATGGAAACACCTTAGGTCTGTGGGTATACCTATTATTGAGGTGAGTCTTCGGTATCAAGGTCTGGTTCCTTTTTGATGTATCCTAAACTATTTTTTTGGGGTTTTGAGGGTAAAAAGATGACTGTAAATGAATTGAAAATGGGGTGATACACCAAAATTGTTGAGGGATTTGAATAAGTACATGCACAATCAAATTGAGAATGAATTTTGGATGCACAAACCAATAGTTTTCAGCAGAATATTAAGGAAAAACACTTTGTGTATTGAGGGAATGAGTCACAACAACACAATAAGATAAACATGCACACTAATATTATGCAGAAATTACTAGATTTTTAGCAAGGTAAGATGATTAATCAGGGAATTTGACATTCACAAGAATTAATGAGATATACACACCACTGCAAATAATTGGAAAGGTAGAAATTAGTTCTCATTCAAGGGGCAAAACTAGAAAAAATTTCTTCAGCACTCCTATGTCCAAAAATTCCTCCTTTGTGCCTTGCAATTGCACACAATATATAGAAAGATTATTCACCCAACCCATCCTAAAAATAGACTAAAATTTGTACTCACCCATGCATGCTAATTTTACCCCTTTATCATGAATAAATAAAGGAATAAAAATAGACATGCTGATTACAATGAGGCATTAATAGCCTTAGTTACAAAAATAAAAATCAAGTCATAGTGCAGTTGACTGGTCTATTTTTCATAAAATAGGATGAATAATTTGGCTAATAATAGCCCTTTCTTGTTGTGTAAGTCTTCTCCAATGTGCATGCAATATTTTTCTTCTATTTAATCCTTGATGTGACACTTGCAACTCATCCACTTGTAGTGATATTTCAGGGATTATTTAATTCTTCCCCTTTGGATGCACATGCAAAAATTAATTTTCCAGTGCGAGAAAAATAATTCCTTTATCTTCAATACTTGTAAAATTATTCACCCAATGTGTGGGGACCACCTATAGGCATGTGCATGTTTACATTTGTTTGTCTTTATCTACATGGTGAAATAATCATCTTTGTCACCTTTCTGATCACATGCAATATATTATTCTCCTACAAGTATAATACTTTTTTCAACTCAAAGCATTCCCTACTTGTGGGGACCACCCTTGCACATGTGTAAAAGTATTCCCCTTGCCTGAATAATTGTCAATTGTTCCTCCTTGTGCAATTCAAGGATATTAAGGTAATTTGGTTCTTTTAAGGAAGATTGATTCCTTTGACTTGGCATGACATGCAAGGATTTCACATTTTGGCATGGTTAAATAGGTGACTACTTTTTGTCATTTATGTCACATGATTCATACCCTTTCAATTAATAGCTAATCATTCACCTTAATAAGGATATGGTATAAATTTACCTTGTGATAATCTTTGAATATCACCATGGCATTCAATATAACATTTGATTTTTTTTGGCATATGGTAGTTTCGGCGAAATTTGAAAAATCTAATGATTAAATTTTTTATGATTGATTTTCAAAAACATGTGGTGTTTTTAGACCTTAATCAGTCAATGGAAAATGATTTTTTGAATTATAGGGTTGGCCCCCTCTTCACGATGACTCATCCCTTCTTATGTTTTGTTAGTGGAAAAAACCCTGAGTTAATTAGGGTTGATCTGGTTTGAATAGGTATGATATTTTGACCCTTGACCCTGGTGGAGCTGACAGTTTGCATTATCAGTTTGCATGAAAAAGGTTATTGATCCATGCAGTACCTTCAATTATGTACCATTTAATTGATTGGCATTGATTTCTCTGGATCTGGAAAGGGGTAGGTGGACTATTTGAATTTGATGAATCTAGTCCATCAATCTTGTAATCGATTGATCTGAATCATTAATTGTAACTCTGTTTGACTATGGTGGTTCGCATTGGGTTAAATTTTCATTTGATGTCATTGATCTCTGTACTTTGCATATTTTCACCATCAAGATTATCTCGCCCTAGGTGAGTTAGGTGACTTATGGTTGAGTTAGGTTGGCAAAATGATCATCGAACCCTATCACGTGGTTGTTTGCATTTTTGAGCTCATATGAGTGGGTTAAGCCCTAGCCATTTTTCCAAAGACTCCATTAACTGTTCTTTCAAGCTCATTATGCTTCCTCTGTGAAGTTTTGAGCCTTGATTCAAATTTTGTATTCTCTATCTTTTCGCCATCTGTGATATTGAGCTTAACTGTGGAGTATTTAAAGAAGAGGCCTGCCATTTTTTATCTAAAATTTGAAGCCCTCTATGAAGGGTTTAGGGTTTATCGGGTGACTAGTGCCAATTATTCTTTCTCTATTTTGAGCTTCTGAGCTAAATTGTAACATGAGTTGGTCATTTCATTGGTAATTTTGGCTCTTTGAATCTATGTAACTATTGATTTCTAATTGTTTTAGTCTTTTCACTTATAGTTTCGAAGGTAAGAGATATGGCTTCTGTTATTTTGCTTGTTTTGTTGTCGATCAAGATTTTGAGTTCTGACATTCTTGGCTAATATGTATTTGAGGACTTCTTTATCTTTTGTGAATCCCTGTTTATGGGTCATCTTGCGAGATTTGATGGTCATCATTTTTGATTTGCTTCTTCAAGACTGCTTTCGAGGGTTTTCAGAACCTTAATAAATCTGGTAAGTTTTGTTTTCTTTTTGAAAAATTCTTTGTGACTATGGAAATTCAGAACTTGAGATTTTTTTCTGGAGAAATTATTCTTAGATAAACTTCTCATTCGAGGGGTAACTGATAGTCTTGACCTCTGATATTCGAACTGTGTACTTTGATTTTTGAATATATGAAGATTGTTTTTGTTGCTTTATATTTTTTTTCTTGCATTTTACTCTATTGCAAAATGTTTTCTATTTATTGGACTTGTTTATTTGAGCTTACCAAGATATGGGTTACAATTTTTGTTCTTTCAGCCTAGATCTTTTGAAACCCTTCTTATAAATATATTTAATATTCTTTATCTTTGATACATTTATCTGAAATTTAATCTCAGGTTTTTCTGGGTTTTTGAGTTTTGTCAATCCTCTGAGGATTTTGGTTTTTAAAGTTGTTTACTGCATGAATTTTGTTCATTTCATGAGCTTCAATATTTGCTGATTTCCTATGTGGATAACTTGAAACTCTTTTTCTATTCCTTCTCTCCAAAGTTTTTACTTTTCAAATTTAAGCTTTGATAGTTGTGACTCATTTGAATGTTTGTATTTGCTACTTGATGATTCCATTTTTCTCATCAGCCATTTATGAGTTTATCTCTATGGTTTTTCGATGCTGTGAGATCCGTGAAGGATTGAATAAATTCACTATAATGCCTTTTAATTTTCTTTTGCTTGGTAACATGGATTCACTTTTTAATCTGATTTTCTTAGAACTTGATCATTTCTTTCATTTCTTATATCTGAATTGAAAATCCTTTCATTTTTATATCATAGGAGTTCTGGTTTCTTTTCTTTAGCCTTCATGAATGATTCACTTGAGATCCACTATCTTGTTACTTTGGTCTCTTTCAACGTAGTTCTTTGATATAGGATCCTTGTTAAAAATATCTGCATTCTTTCCTATGACAGATTACTTTTGAAGTTTGTCTTAAAATTTCTTTGATATCATCATCTTCAAAAAACTTTCCTTTCTACTCATTGCATTGATCAATCTTGAACCTTTGAGACCTTCTACTTTCTTGTAAACTTACCATTGCATTGATGTTTGTTTTCAATTGAAGTTATGTTCCTTGAGTGTAAATACATTTATTCATACATTCCTTATACCCTATTTATCAAAATTTTATCGTTATACCTTCATCACTTAAAATAATCCATTCTCACTGTTTCATTTTCTTTTTAAAAGCTCAATGATTTAAACATTATGTTCTCATTTGAAATTTTGTACATCTATGCATGATTGATCAGTTGATATGATTTAAAGCATTGTGATATTTGATCAATGCATACCTTTTCATTTACAATTGAGAGCAACTTTTGGGATATGAAAGTTGTAATCTTTCTGAACCTTTTCATTCTTCTGTACTTCTCTCTTCAATTGTTCACTGAGGATGAATTTTTCCTTTCTTTTCTAAAACATTTGACCTAATGTATGCCTATTGCATCTAAACCTTGATTCCTTATAGAAGATAATATTGGAAAATGAAAGTTCTTAGAATGTAACCTTGATCAAAGTGATATTTTCTAGATATCAATGTAATTCGTTTACTTGTTACATCTATTTAAATGCTTTCAAATTAGTCTTTGAAACAAAATTTTCTTCCTATCAACTATGAATCTATGTAATGGTATGAATTACTTGATCCATTATGTAGGCAGTAGCTCTTGTGACTTTGAATAAACTCTTATTTCTATATCATATTCCCTTGAAACATTACATTGTAGGCTATTTCCTTTAAAGAAATTTGCATAATGTATACTTGATGTTTGTTTCAACTTGTTGTAGGATGAAAAATTATCCAAGTATTCTGCAATTTGTTCTTTATTGATTGACTGTAACCTTGATCCAAACTGATGTCTTTTGCTTATATGCCTGTAATATCTTTATTCACGCTCTTGATAATATTGAATTGTACTCTATACTTAAAGATATTTTCTTTCAAATTCATTTTAATATTTTTACTTCTAGAGCAAACTTGAATACCTTTTGTATCTGAAGATGTAATATGATATAAATGAAGTTGATCTTTAATATGTATCCTTGACTTATGCAATGTACAATATTTATTTTGTAGGAGCTATTGTAATTTATGATTCAATTTGGTATTCTATTGAAGCTCTGAAGATGGATTAACATCATTATTTGCACTTTCTATATGCATTCCATTTGTTAGAATCTGCAGTACTGAAATTTGATTTATTTCATGGATTGGTGCAGCTATATCTTTATATATTCATCCTTCAGTTTGAACTGTACCTACACATTTAGATAAATAGTTACAAAATATTTAGGCTTTTTGCATCTCTTTTGTTCCATATTTGTTCTTCTTTTCTTTTCTGCTTTTGACAATGAATCTGGGAATCATATGTGATACTAATTTATCAATTGTGCATATGTCTCTGATGTACCTTATAATTATGATATTTAGAAATCCATCTCCATAGTTAGATAGTACATGAGTACAGATCAAACCCTGAGCTCAATAATTGATGCCTTCATTTTCTTTTCATTTTCAGGTACACCATGGCTGCTTGGAATGTGGATGAAAGATGGAGTTGGAACTGAAGACAAGAAGATTAGAAGAGAACCCAAGGTAATGATGGGTTTCTTCTATACTCTTTTACTTCTAACTTCATGCATATGTACTTATTTCTTTAGTAGTTATGAGTTACATCCCACATCTTGTGTGGGAAACATTGTATTTCTTCATGAATAAATAACATTAATTTTTGTAACTGAGTTGTATACTTCTTTCTGCATTTAACTTTTATGATGGATATTGATTGTATAATGAAATAAACAACTCAATCACATAATTAAATGTATTTAACATGCAAAATAATGAGTTTTGAAGTACCTGTAACTTTAATAATGAACTCTCTTTCTTGTAAACTGCAACTCTATTTGATGTTCCTAAATTTATGAATTTCACCTAAACTTTGATTCTCATCTTCATCAAGGAAATGCATTAGACCTTCGGGGATTTTGTGTTTCCTTTGTGAAGATGAACATGGAATGGAATTCTATGTGAGGTGTTACATTTTGTAACAGCACACATAGTTGCAGATTATATGTAGTTAATCAATTGTTGCAACTAAAAACATAATAGAAATGTAATTCTTTCTCCTAGTTAGGTCCATTTCATCAATGCATTCCATCATAACAAATTTTCAAGTTGCCAATTTTTGAACATGTACAAAAACTTATCAACATTACTGTTATTTTTTAGCTCATTATGCTTCCTCTGCAAAGTTCTGGGTATCAAATTTTATATTCTCTATCTTTTTGCCATTGTTCTGAGCTTGAATATGGAGTATTTGAAGAGGTGATCACCATTGTTGATTATCTAAAATCTCTATCCCTCTATGAAGCTATCACAAGAGACTCTGAAAATAGTCATTCTCACTCTATTTCAAGCATCTGAGCTAAATTTAATAGAGGTGGCCGTGGTTCGTTGTAATTTCGTGCTCTTCTAGATGTAGATAACATTGCATTTATGAAGGTTTAAGCCTTTTCACTAGCATGTGAAAGCAATGAGATATGGCTTCTGTTCTTTTTTGGTTATTTCTGTTGATATAAGATTTTGACATTGGCATTTTTACTTCTATCTTTCTCCACTTGTTCTAGCTTATTGTGGCTCATTGTTTCTGGGGCATCTTGTGATATTTGAATTTTTTTTGGGTCTTTGCTCCTTTAACACTAATTTTGAGGGTTTTCAAAACCTTAATAAATCTTTTGAGTTTGTTTTCTTTTCAAAAAAATCTTTCTATGATCTGTGGAAATTGAGAGCTTGAGACTTGATTTTATAAGAAATGATTTAGAGAAACCATTCTCAGTCAAGGGGTAACTAATAGTCTTCTTCATGACCTAGATTCAAACTGTAATTTGATGTTTGAAAAAATGAAGTTTGTTTTCTATGCACTGAAATATTTGTTGTATTTACTCTGTCTAAAACGATTTTCTATTTATGATGAAGGACTTGTTTAATTAAGTTCTATCCAGATATGGGTCTAGAATTTTATTCTTTGGTCCTGGATAACATTCCTGTTTCTTTAAATGTATTGAATATTTTTCATCTTTGCATTTATCTAAGATTTAATCTCATGTTTTTGTGGGTTTCATAGTTATGTGATATCCTTTGAGGCTCAAAATTTTTTTAATAGATATTTTTTTGTCACTTGCATGAGCTTCAATTTTTGCTGAGATCAAGTGTGGATACCTTAAAGAATATTTTCTATCCCTTCTCTCCAAATTGTTTATTCTTTTCAAACTTTAACTTTTATATTTGTGACTAATTTGAAGTTTGTATTTGCTCCTGGATATTCCATTTTTCTCGTCTTCCATTCATAGTTGAGCTCTATCAGTTTTTTGAAGTTGTACGATCGATGATGGTTAATAAAGGCACTGTACTTTCTAGTTAATTCTAAAAATTGGGTTTTATTTGTAACATGGCTTCACTTTCTTATAGCCCATTGGTTTTTCTTGTTTTATTCTACTACTATAATTTCATCATTAATGGATTTTCATTGCTTATATCTGTTAGAAAGGTTATCGTTTATGTATGATAGGATTTCTAGTTCCTTTTCTTTAGTCTTCTTGAATGAGAACTTGAGCTCCTTGTTTCAAGTTTCTTTCTGCATTTTTTTATACAAGATCCCTTGAAAATATCTGCAATCTTTCCCAGAAAATTTTCTTGTATTTTTCTTACAATTTCTTTGCACTATCATCATCTTCAGAAAACTTTTCTTCCCATTGCATTTGGATCTCAATTTGAGGTCTTCTGTTCATCTTATAGAAACCATTATTGAGGTTTGTTTGTTGATTTGGAGTTATGTTCCTTGAGTGTAAATACATTGATTCATACATTCCTTCTACTTTGTTTGTCGATATTTTATCATTATACGTAGTCATCACTTAAAATAATCCATTCTAGCTATATCATTTTATTTTTACAAGATCAATGTATATAAAACACTGTATCATTTGTAATTATGTACATATACTCACGATTTCCCAGTTGATATGATTTAAAGAATTGTTATCTTTAATTAATGCATATCTTGTCATTCTTTAATTGAGAGGAATTTTTATGATATGAAAGTTGTAATCTTTCTATTCATTTTCTTCTTTTGTACTTCTCTCTTTAGTTCTTCACTGAGGATGGATTTTTATTTCTCTAAAACATTTGACTTGATGTATTCCTATTGTATCTAAACCTTGATTCCTTATAGAATATAATCTTGGAAATTGAAATTTCTTAGAATTTAACCCTGATCAAATTTATATTTTCTAGATATCAATACAATTCTTTTACTTGTTGCATCTATTCAAATGCTTTCAAATTAGTCTTTGAAACAAACTTTGCTTCCTGAACCTTACATTATGTAATAATATGAATTACTTGATCCATATGTAGGTAGTAGATCTTGTGAATTTTAATAAACTTCTTATTTCGGTACCATAGTCCCTTGAAACATTGCATCTTATATATGAGTGCCTTTAAAGCAATGAATACGTAACCGGATACTTGATGTTTGTTTCAATTTTCTGTTGCTTGAAGAATTATTCAAGTATTCTTCAATATGTTCTTTATAATTGACTGTAACTTGATCCAAACTGATGTATTTTACCTATATGGCTGCAATATATTTATTCATGCTCTTGATAATAGTGACTTCATACTCTGTACTTAATTATATTTTATTTCAAATTCATTTTGATATTTGTACTTCCAGAGCATTCTTGACCTATACCTTCTATATCATGATCATTATGATCTAACTGAAGTTGATCTTGGATCTGTATCCTTGACTCATGTAATGTACATTATTTCTTTTCTCCAAGTTATTATAACGTATGATTTAGTTTGGTATTCTACTGAAGCTCTGAAGCTGGATCAACATCATTATTTGAACTTTTTGTATGCATTCCATTTGTTAGAATTTGGAGTACTGAAATTTTATTTCTTTCATGGATTGGTTCAGCTATATCTTTATATATTCATCCTTTAGTCTGAAGTGTACCTTCACATTTAGATAAAATAGTTATAAAACTTTAAGATTTTTGGCCTCTCTTATGTTCCATAGTTTTTCTTCTTTTCTATTTTTTCTTCTGCAATGATTCTGGAAATCATATGTGATACTGTAGATACTGGCTTATCTACTGCATATATGTCTCTAATGTACCTTATGCTTCTGATATCTATAAATCCATCTATATGTAGTTAGATAGTACATGAGTACATATCAAACCATGAGCTCAATATTGATTTCATTTTATTTTCATTTTCAGGTTCACTATGGCTTCTCGAAACATGGATGAAAGATGGAGCTGCAATCAAAGATAAGAAGATTAGTAGATAAAACAAGGCAATGATGGGTTTCTTCTATACTCTTTTACTTTTAACTTCATGCACGTGTACTCATTTTTTAGTCATTACAAGCTACATCCCATGGCTTATGTGGGAAACACTGTATTTCTTCATGAATAAATAACATTAGTTTCTCTATCTGAGTTGTATACTTATTTCTGCATTCATCTTTCATGATAGATATTGATTGTATAATAAAATAAAAAACTCAATCACATAATTAAATGTATTTTACATGCAGAAATAATGAGTATTAAAGTACCTATAACTTTAATAATGAAATCTCTTTCTTGTAAACTGCAACTTTGTTTTTTTGTTCCCAAATTAACATTTCACCTAAACTGTGATTCACCTTCATCATGGAAATGCATTAGTCCTTTGGGGATTTTGTGTTTCCTTGCTGAAGACAAACATGGAATAATAGTATATGTGAGGTGTTACATTTTGTAACAATAAACATAGTGGAAGATTTCATGCAATTAATTAATTCCTACACCTATAAACATAATAGAACTATAATGTTTTCCCCTATTTTGGTCCATTTTATCAATGCCTTTCATCATAACAAAGTTTTGATTTTCCCATTTTTGCACAAGTGAAAAAAATTTCAATAGGTAGAGATTTATCAGAGTGGATGGAGTGATATGTAAGTGGTCCCAATGATATTGCAGTAAGAAAAAGGTTAGGTGGAATAGGTATGAAATTGTCTGTGTTTGCAAAACCTTCACAATTTACGGATGGTGATTGTGGTTTAGAAATAATTGTAAAGCTAATTGGTTTAGATGTATTAGTATGACGTGCTACAAGAATAGGATTTGTATGTTGTTGTGTGTGACCTACCTAGTCATCATCCACATCACATAGTGAGTCATCTCACCTTCCGAGTGTTATAGGTCTTAGGGAGTCAAATGACAAGTGTCAGATTCTTTCATAGAATCTATCATTATCATTTGCGTTAGTGCATCATAGGAGTTACATTCCTTATTTGGAATTGTAACTCCTTCTTTAGTGCCATCATATGCATCAGTCATGTCATATGTGTCAGTGGCATCATAGGAGTTACTTTCCTTGTTTAGGCATGGGGGTTACACAACACCCCTATTTGTACTTCCTTTTTCGATCTATGAGAATGATCAGACATTTTTTCTTATTTACATATTCTTTCCATTATTCGAATCTTTCTTATTGTGATGGAGCTATGACATTACCATCGGAGTGAAACTTCATTATGGTGCATTGTTTCGACATTGGTTCTCGCATATTCATCTTTCATGGTATCAGAGCTGGTTTCAGTAAAACATGCACTCTTCATTTATCATTTTCTTATTACGTGTGGTTTCTTCTTATTTCCTAATGCAAGTTTTTTCGATTATTACTTTGGAATCATATTGCTCACCTTACATTTAGGTTTAAGTAGTTGTAAGTTTGAGGGGTTGTTCATGGTTTTTTGTTTTGGGTTTTCGAGGTTCAATCATTTTCTAGCCCTTACATGTGTGTTTTGGGGTGTATTGTAGTCTTAGGTTGTAGGTTTGAGGTTCAAGATTAGTTCTTATTGTGGTTGTGTTGATTTTGTTAAAGAGTCAATCACTCGATATTGTCATAGTTGTACACTGTGCAGCGACCGAGTTTTCTCAATGCAAGCTCATCAGTTTTGTTGGCCCTTGCACTAGACCACCTATTCAGTTTTGCTTTGGCGTGGACCTATGTTCCATTGGTGTCAACTTGTGCTTTTTACATTCGACCTTGCAATATCTCAATGGCTCGATTGTTAGTTGTATCGACTTGTGCTTGGTTGGGTAGACCCCTATTGGGTTTTTTAAGCCTCGTCTTTGGCTCTATGTGGATATTTTTTCATTTGAACCATCATCTTAAATATTCCTAGGCTCATGCCTTGTCGTATTTTTCTTTGTTTCACCTTACAGCATCTGCTCTACTCCCTCGAACTTCTCATCCCTACACCATTTGATGGGTTCTTGCATCAAATGAACCCTTGGTACTGTCTGTGGACTCCTTGATGTTCCTTGAAGCTTGTTGATCCTCGTATTAACCATCCTCCACCTATGGGAGAATCCTCTAACATCCGTGCAAGGTCATTTTGTTTTCCAGGTAACTTCAGCTAGCACGTGGTATCTACCTGTACAAACGACTTAGTTTTTCTATGTGAGCTCATGAGCCTGCATCTAACTCAGGTCTAGGACTCTATCCATGTGTTCGGGTTGAATTCAGTCTAGTGGTCTATGTTGTCACTTCCCTTGTGCCAAGTTCTATCAGGGTTCATTTTAAGACACCTCTATAAAATTGTAGGTGGAAAATACATGGCGAATATCCCCGGAACCAATTTCAGCGAAAGGTGAATTCGACAGTATTCCAAAACAAAAATTTCACCTGGTTTTTCATGGCTCCATCATTGACGTGTGACAACAAGACGTCAATAATCACTCCTAACTGCGTCAATGGAACATCAATGGTCTTGACTGTCATGCGTCACTAGCTTCTATTAACGCGCATCACTGGCTCCTATTGACGCACGTCACTAGATCCTATTGACGCGTGTCACTGGCTCCTATTAACGTGTGTCACTGGATCGTATTGACGCACGTCACTGGCTCCTATTTACGTGCATCACTAGATCCTATTGACACCCGTCACTAGATCCTATTGACGCGCGTCACTGGCTCCTATTGATGCACGTCTCTGGCTCGTATTGATGCGCGTCAGCTAAGACCATTGATGTGTGTCAATTGAAGCCATTGATGCCCGATTTATCCTATAAACACCCTTCAACTGATCATTTTCTCGTTTTCACCTTCCCGCTCTTGAATTTTTGCAGGTCTCAATCATTGTCAAAGACGCAAGTACAACTATAATGTCAACTTCACATGCTTCCCAACTGCAAGTTCAACAAAAAAATCAAGAGAATCCAATTCAATCGATTTCCAAGATCAACTACAGGAATCCCTTATGCCCTCACATCCATACTATTTTAAAGATGTCTTTAGAATATAAAGATTTGATGGATGCGTGTGAATTTACAGGGCTCGTTAATATGCCCCATTTTGAAACAGATCTGGATATTTTGAATTACCTTCTGTCATCCTATAATTCAGAGGACAGAATTTTTTATGTGACTCTAAATGATGGCCGAATGTTCCAATTCAGTATCAAAGAAAATGACATCCATCAGTTTACGGGCCTTCCGTTCAAAAATTTACCAATTGTTACAACCAAGGCAACACTCCTGGAAGAAGACAAGAAATTTCTCGAATCAACGTTTGGTTTCCATGTTGATTGTAAGTATAATTCGTTTTAATTCTAATTTTTTATTCTATTTTTTTATTCTGATACAATTTACTATTATAAATTTATAGTAATTTTCACTGTTTCACATTTGTAGCCCATGTCAATAAATCCAGGCGTGGTGTGGATACACAATCAATTGCACACCACTTTCTTGCTGCACTTATTTCATTTTTTCAATCCAGAATTGTTTTGCAGGGTCACCAAACAGATATACCAAATTGGGCCTTTACTACATTGTTGCCACTATCTCAAAACAAAAATTTGATTGGTGCACATATCTATCCAAAAAAAAAATAACTGACCTAACAAATTCAAAAATTTCAGAAAAACCTTTCATTTATTCAACAAACTATCTCCTCGGCCTTTATTATGAGGCACTTTTAAATTTAAAAGATAAAAAAATTCCTACTTGCACTGATGAGGAGTTGCTGAAGTTGTCAATTCCATTTGAAGAACAACATGTATAAACTATTTAGTTTGTAATTGTATTTCAATTATTGACATTACAGTGCACAGTTACTAAAACTTAAATTTTAATGTTTTGCAGAGAAGATTTATTGAAGCCCTTCCCCAAAAAAAGGCGTTATCGAGAGGAAGAGGCCAACAACACGCTGAGGCTTCGAGGGAGTCCCAATCTGAAATGGAAGCTCACTCCTCTCCAAACCCTCAACAGTTTGAACTCCTTAAACGCTAGAGAAGTAATACCTATTACCTTCTCATATATTATTTACAAATTCCAAAGTTGCATATTTATTTTTCAATTTAAATTTTAACCAAATGAATTGACAACATTTAATATTGATGAATTGCAGGGACTTTGGAACATACACCTGTTTCACAAACTCAACCTTCTTCCCCAACTCACTCCATAAAGTCGCATGCATTCATATCTTCTGAAAAAGCACTGAGTACAACTCCTACAAGGCCACCCGTAGCACCGAGAAAAACAACCCCTCGACAATAAGGTACAACTTTTCGATAGTACGTTTAATTTAAAAAAAATTGACTTTATGAATTGTTTTCCTATTTTTCATTTTTTTCTTGTACTTTTTAGCACATGTCAGTCCTGATCAAACCGCGGCACCGACACCCACTCAACCAATAATTTTTAAAATGCCAACCAGAGGAACAGTGAAAAAGAACATTGGTAAATGCATGCCTTTTGCTCCGACCCCTAGTGGGACACTAAACATTGCCTCCTCATTTCGAATTTCAACTCTCTCACTTGGTGGCTTGCCCAGTGCAACGGGCATATCTATTTTGAACAATATAAATTTAGATGAAGATTATTTGGTCATTGATAGCAATGACCCAACTGGTTTTTTCAATACCCGTGAGATGATTCAACGCCAGCAGGTATACTTCAAATTTCAATTTAAATATGCTTTACAATTTTGAATTACATTTCGATTTAAATTTATTTATCTAAATCTTGATTAATTTTTTCACAAACAGGATCAGCCCACCCAAAGGCAGAAACAAGTAGTAGTTGATCTTGCTGAAAGCCCCCATACTTCTCTAGCAAGATCGTCTTCATCAGATTCAGATAGTGAACAGTTGCCACCTTTTCCTTTAGAGAGCTTAATTGGTTATGATTGTCAATCCCATGTCAGTGAGTTTATTCTTCCTCATATAAATCAGCTTATATAATGGGAGAGAAGGGCTAAAATTCTTATCAATGAGATTATTAGTCGTTATGAAAATTATTGGCAACGGGATAGTTTATACGCTACAGTCTAGAATCAACCTGCGAAGATGGATTCCTTACTTACCCAAGTAAGAAGTGGGACTGTCACGTATAACAACAACTATAAAGATGACATTTTAGATAAGTCATTAAACAAATTGGAAAATATTGGTGTCGAGGCCCAGGCATATTTTAACAAATGGTCCAAGGACAAGGATTTGGTAGCAATCGCAAATGCTGAAAGAGATAGAGCGGTTGTAAGTACTATTACTTTCAAACAATCATTCTTGTTAATTTGAAATTTTCATTTTTTAGTAATATTTTGAATTGACATTACTCTTTTTGTGCAGTTGAAATATGAAAATTTGAAGAGTCAGGCGAAGGTTTTGCAAGTTCACTTGGAAACAGCAAAGAACAGTTTATCCGCAGCAAAAAATTTGAAGCAAAATATTGTTTTGGTTAACAAACAAAACAATACACTAAAGTGGATAATTAAATAGCATGATTTCAACCCTGACATATTATTCAAAGCTAAAGCAGCAGCTGATCCAAATTTGTTGTCACATGGAGATGCGATAAATCAAGAAGAAAGAATTTTAAAAAAATCTGGACAGTGCTGCGGAAGATCTTATAAGTTCAGGGGTTATTTCTGGTGTTGGGGAAAGAGGTACAACCACAATGGAAGAAGCCATTGGGGAAGAGAGCAGAGGAGTAGAATTGGGTAAAGAAAAAGAGGGTTTTGAAAACTAGAAACTTTTATTATTGAGGAAACTTTAAATGTTGAATTTGAAAACTTCTACTATTGAGTATGTACTATGGTATTTGAATTTAATTATATGGATTTATATACAGTTTTTAATTTTAATTGCATTAGATGGTGATTATCATGAATTATATGTATGTTTCTTGTTTACTTGCGTTGTCATGAATTGTATGTGGACGTAGATGATGAATGATGATAATTGATAATTAATGATAGATGATGATGAAAGACAATGAATGACGATAATGATATGATATATATGGACGATGATCAATTTAATGTGGACGTAGATTTATCATCAAGCACAGTAATTCTTCTTCTCTAGACTTTTGAAAAATTTTAAGATAATTATTCTCTATACTTGTAACGATATGATCATGATGTCATTAGAATGGATATAGATGATAAATAAATGGAATGTGTTATAATGGATATAGATGACATTAATGATTAGAATGGATATAGATGACATTAGAATGAATAGAATTATAATGATATGATTATGAATTATTTTTAAAAAACGAAATTGTTTTAATAAATTTAAATTAGATAAATAATTGTGTTAATAATAATTGTAGTGTCAAGACTTAGGATATGATAATGATATGGTGATGATATGATATATATGGATGATGATGAATTTTATGTGGACTTATATTTAAAATTGTATAATTTATTGTTTATCCCATGGTTAAAAAAATATATCAAAGGATTTTGCACATATAAAAAATATATCAAAGGGTTTAGCTTACCTCTTGCGTATTAGATTGATGTGAAATCATCAAGGGTAACATGCTAGATCTTTGTTTTACCTGACATTGTAGATAGAGGGGTGAGTTGCCTGACATTGTCAGTCCGGAGAAGTGCCAGCAACATCTTTAAATATATAGACCAACAATATCTTTAAATAAATGTAAATATATAGAATTAGACCTGTAACATCTTTAATGATAACAAGAGCTGAAAAAATGTAAAGTAACAAAAAATAAAATTATTTTGAAGAAGATACCTATTTAAAATTGAAATCATCACCGGTAATGTGTTACATCTTTTTCTTAAAAAAATTCAACACAAAAAATGGATTAGTAAATAGATGGGTGAGTTGCCTGACATTGTCAGTCCCGACAAGTAATAGCTTCCTCAGACGGATGTCAACCCACGTTTTCAAAAAATAAAAAGATTGTATTTAACTAAGTGTAAATACATAGACCTGTAACATCTTTAATGATGACCAGAGCTGAAAAAAATGAATAGTAAAAAACAATAAGATTAAGGGGAAAAAGATACATCCTTAAAGTTGAAATCATCACTGCCACTGGTAATGAGCTAGATCTGTGTTTTAAAAAAACCCAACATGACAAATGGATTAGTAGATAGATGGGTGAATTGCCTGACATTTTTAGTATATAGACCTGTAACATCTTTAATGATAAAGATAAAAGATAGTTATGAAGAAGTTACCTATCTAAAGTTGAAACAATCCATTATCAATAGCTTCATCAAACTCGATGTCATCTTTTGTAGAATGTGACGAAGAGCCAATTACACTCTCAAGGTTGGGAATATTTGTACTTTTAGCTGTATTATTCACACCTTTTATTTCGCAAAGGGAATTCCAATGCACAATTGATCTATCGAACGGAAAGGTTTCGATGGAGTATCGAGAAACATAACACCTCATACAACTTTCCAGATTTTTATCCAACCTATTTCTCAGTTGTGATTTTATAAATGACAATGCACTGAAAAACCCTTTCATCCTCCATAGACCCCAAAATCATTGTTTGTCATAACTCATATAATTTGAAATATTCACTGATATCTTCTTGTAAGATATAACTTTGATAGATTCCTCGCCACAGCCTTGTAATAGCACCACTTTCAGAAGGTTGATCTAAATTCTTATATTGGTTCCTCATTGTTGTTACAAAATTTGTTGACTAAAAATTTAATAAATCAGCATTCAGTATACCTTTGATTTCCATACCCTTGAAGCTCTGACGTCTTTGTAAATTGTTCCATTATTGTACCCATTGATTTATGGAAATGCTTTCTGATAAAGTCTGTATGGCCAACTTTAGTATTCCAAAAATTAGGATTCATCACACCCATGGCTTCCAGAATTTTATCTTTACAGAAATGTTCCCTAATTTTTGATGACAAGGTTTCTGAAATTTTTTTAAGCTTTATTCTTGTTTCAACTATAACAGACTCAAAAAAATTACGTGTCACAGGAACATCTTCTCGCTCTGATCCTGTAATATCTTGACATTTTTGCAAAATGTGCATTGGTATTTCCCTTCCATTAATAGTGATGCAGAGGTGATTGTGGATATTAAATCTCAAAAAGCTGTCAGGATTTTTAAGATCTAATAAATCTTTCCAATTTTCAAAAACAGGTGCATCAAAACTATCCTGGGAACAATACAATGTACCAAGACTTTGACATACCATTTTTCTCATCCATATAAAATCCACAATATAGTTTAATCTGCCCTATGAATGCTTCATCAGTGTATTGGTCTCCTTTAACATTGGAAGAATACCAACCAATGTAAGCAATGTCTCCAAATCAATTAAACGGAACAACAAGTCCCTTGCCCTATCAACTTCATGACGGTATTTGTACATGAAACCAACCAATGAAGGATACTCCTCGCGAACTCTGCATGCAGGTTCATACAAAGAGATCCATCTAGTCTCCACATCCTTCAGAAGTTTTTTGCCATCTGTAATTCCAATTGCAAATTTTTGGAACTCGAGAAAACGCTTTGGGCTGCTTGACATATAGGCATGAAGTTCTCTTATAAGGTCTTCTAATTTAGTAACATTTTTGTGGTTGCTTACCATTTTATACGCTAAATTCATTCTATGAGCCATACAGTGAATTGGTAGCATATATGGGGCCACTGTTGTTTGTAATCTAACACAGAGCCCTATTCGGTGACCCTGCATGACAGATGCACCATCTGCTCCAACACATACCAACTTCGTAGCAATTTCATAATTAGTCATTCCAGCAACATCTTTCAAATGAGAAACAACTATTTTATATAGGTTTTCGGCATTGCAGTTTTCAACCATTTTCATAACACCCAACAGATGAGGTGTCCTTATATGATTTTCTAAAGTATAGATGTGGATACATACCCATGCGGTGTTGTCGACTGCTGTCACTTCATCAATTGAAAGAGAGATAAAGTTTTCTTTTTTTACATTCTCTTTCAAATCTTCCTTCTCTATCATCGAGAGGCATTTTGCCATTTCCCATCCACTACTTTCAGACCAATGAGACTGAGGTACATTCAGCATTCCGTTAAATTGATAGAAAACTTTGAAATTGAGGAAATCTGAAATCGCTCTTCCTTTTTTTAGTATTTGAAAAAGAGTAGAGAATTGTATGAATTTTGCATGTAGATTTGTTTCTTTCATCTTACCAATATGCGATGTGATCGTTCCTCCCTTTTCCAGCAGATGTATATGTTTTTTCTGCTCTGCCTCATATTCCCTTGCATATCTAACATGCATGCATTCTTTTTTAGTTTTCCACCTATGTGTTTTGATTTTCTGGCCATCCGACCCCATTACAGTTAAATATTGTTTTCCATAATGTTTTTCTATAGTGTCCAGCTTCAGTTGCATTTTTTTTTGCTTTCCCAATTTCCACGTACATATTGTACATGTACATTTAGATGGGATTTCTTCAGAATTAGATGATTGTACAGGTTCAATAAATGGAAATTTAGCTGCCCAATGAAACTTGTATGTCCTGCCAATGGTCCACATATTCTTGTTCGTTTTCAATGCTTTACTTTTTTGAGTAGAATTTTGAGCAATATCACAATCACCTGTTTTCCTCTTTCTTGGACCAGAGTTTGATATTGATTTTTGTCTTCCATTTTGCCAAGTGTTTGTATCTGTGATATCTAGCTGCACTTCTGGTTGCACCCCAACAAGAACAATATCTTCAAGATCTGGCATATTATTGTAGGTTTCATTTGTTTGGCTTTGATACTGTGCAAAATACATGTCCACCTCAATAATACCTTCCACATAGTCAGTATACTAATTCTTTTTGGTGGCATCTATATGATTGGTATTTACAATATCTGTATCCACAGAGTTTCCAAAATACTTGAAGAGTGATTTATGAGATTTCTTACTTACTTTTAGGTTATTCGTATTCTTTGAGTGGCACCTTACATTATTCTGAAAAGATTCCTACGTCAGCAAAAGAACCAAGTAGCGACTCTGTCCAGTGTTTGAGGTCTTGTCACGCATCCCCTGTCTAAGGTCTTTATCACGTGTCAACTCTGCACTTGTCGTGCGTCAACAACCCATTTCCTGTTGCGCGTCCACTATCTGAATATACTGTTGCGTGTCAACACTGCCCTTGTCGCATGTCAACTTCTTTTCCCAAGTCACACGTCAACACTTCCTCTGTCGCGCGTCAGTACAACTATTGCCGTGCGTCAACAATTTCCTTGTCGCGCGTCAACACTACAGTTGTCGTGCGTCAACAATCACAGACTAACAGTAATCTAAATCTCTGGTGCTTAAGGGTATGCGAGTTCAAATTTCACAGTATTGGTAATTTTTTAAGCTACTTGAGGTATACTACCTGGCAAATCAGCTAGGTTTTTATAGGAGATGTTTTTAAATGAAGGTGAAGCCGACCCCCCAAAAAAAATATACTATATATTTTAGGCGAACAGGACATCGATCCACTCCGAATAATTCACCTTTTCAAATTTTCCTAAAATGAAATTTTCTCCATATTACGAATATTCACTGCTAAAATTATCCCAGAGTTCTATGGGATCTCTGCCCATGTCGAAACAGTTCTATGTATAGCCCTTACACTGTAGGATCTCTACATGCTCAACTCATAACATGCACCTTCTCTGCTCGGTGTCGGTTACACTGTAGGATCTATGTCTATGACTGTAACTCTATGCATGGTGGTTACAATCAACACATGGCTTAGTTGGGGATATACATTTCCACCACAGGATGGTTTACCATACAATTCGTGCAGCTCAGTCAAACATGTCCCTTTTAGACATTGTTTGGTGGTCAAAACAAGCCCTCCTTTTTAATGTTTTTAAATAAAACATTCATTATGGCATTGTAATAATTTTTTGGCTCTATTTGCTTGTAATTATGTCCTTTATTCATGGGTCAAAGATGGAGGGTGAGGTCCGGGGTTGGCAAGAGGATAATCCCCCCTTGCAAGCAAAACAAACCCTACCTAAAATTTTATGTCATTTCAAATGAGTACCCAATCGACACCCTTTACACCCATTTCAGACACTTTTTTAATAATTTTGCAAAGTTTATTGGTATTTTCCATTAGTTGCGGGGATTGTATTTTTGCTATAACTTTTGACTCCCTACTTTTTATTAGCACTTCTTTAGTCAAAGTTGCATGATTTCTTGCACACTACTTGATGACACTGTCAATTTTGTAAATGCACTACTTTATAAAGTGCCTCACTCTAAGGGTGTTCATTAGTACTCTTGGGTTTTTACATCCATATGCATTATCAACTGAGTCCAATGTCTTACTTTTTTGCACCTTGCACTTCTTGCTTTTGCATCATGGAGCATGCTCTTTCTAGACTTGAGCGTCCTAGGATCACTTTATAGCCTCTGCCACTTCTCATCGGGAGAGGTAACTATTCATCATGGCATGCTTCCATGGAACGTTACCCCTTCTTACTTGGGCCAGTTCCTGCACCCACTAATCATCGTCATCTAAAGGACTTCCTTGACACTTGTGACCATGTTTTTGGTCACTTGATGATGAATGTATCCAGATATCTCTTGTTTCAAGTGGCAAACTCATATCCTCCACACCGTCTCTAGAGCATTCTTAAGTCTCTCTATGGAAACCCTTCACATAATACCACCATTTTTGCTGCTACTAATTTAGTTGTCTCCTCTATTTATTTATGTGATGATAGTTCAACTGACATAGACTCGATTGGTTCTACTTATGATGATGAGGATTGTGCGCCTGGTTTAGATGTGGAGTGTACTACAGAGGACTCTTCTCCTCCTTCTCTCACTATTTCAAAGAGTGTTAACACATCCCACATCTCATCAGATATCGAGTAATCTTCTATTCATTCTTATATAGTCATCACACCCGCCTCTTTTCCACCTTCAGTGTTTGAGGCCCCTTTCACTCCTCCAGCTTCATTGGATGACTCATACCTATCTGACATCGCTATTCTATTTGTTGAGCCCTCTCATTAGGATGAGTATCTACCTGACCTTAGTCCTCTTTTTGCAGAGTACACTTGTGATGTACTACAGGTTCATCATCAATCTACAGGTATCTCAGAGGAGTTCATCATCTCCATTGTTGGGAGTGCCTCTTCTAGGACTATTACCACTTTCACTTTTCTAGAGATGTTCATTGATCAAACCTTTCTTGTGGATCCATTTTCTATTGTGGGGGATGTTTTTTTGCCTTCAAATCAGTTGGACATCCTTTTTACAGGTGTTACCCATTCATACTCTGACCATTCTACACTTATGACATTACCTTCGGTTCCATTGCAATCACTTGCTAGACCTATGTCACACTTTCATGAACTAGACTTAGAGTTCTTCATGTTGCGGCCTTTGGTTTCCTTCATGGAGTGGGCAGACTTCCAGCACACCATTTCTTTCCTTCCTAAGGGTAGGAACACAAGTTGGTGCAGGTTTCTCTTCTTCATTTCAGAGGTAAACGATCTCATGATCGACATTATTTTGGGAGAATTCTTAGAGTTGCAGAGTTCAAATCCATCCATGACATCTTTTGCATCCCTCTCGTCTCCCTCTTCTCCTCCTCTTCCTTCCAGAAATATGTTGTTTGTATATGGGCACCTTATCATGACTTTAGTTGTCGGGCCCCATTATCACATCTTTCTTAGTTTTCTAAGGGAGTCTTATTTTCTATTCTATCTTACCATGACCCCTGCATCGGCTTCAATGAAGGGAGGGGTGTTGGTGTGTGACCTACCTAGTCATCATCCACATCACATGGTGAGTCATCTCGCCTTGTGAGAGTCATAGGTCTTAGGGAGTCAAATGAAAAGTGTCAGATTCTGTAATATAATCTGTCATTGTCATTTGCGTCAGTGCGTCATAGGAATTACATTCCTTATTTTGAATTATAACTCCTCCTTTAGTGGTGTCATATGCATCAGTCATGTCATATGCATCAGTGGCATTATAGGAGTTACTTTCCTTGTTTAGGCATGGGGGTTAAACACCACCCCTATTTGTACTTCCTTTTTTTGATCTATGAGAATGAGAAGACTTGTTTTCTTATTTGCATATTCTTTCCATTAATCGAATCTAGTTTATTGCGTTGGAGCTAAGATGTTACCATCGGAGTGAAACTTCATTGTGGTACATTATTTTGACATCGGTTCTCACGTATCCCTCTTTAATCTTATAACCTAGAGAAATTTTCTCATGCAATTTACGGGAACATAGAATTGGCTGATCATGGATCCCTTCTTCATAATTATCAAGACCAAAGCCTCTCCATGCATAGTGATTGAGATACATTCAAGTGAATTTAGGATTCTCAAGGGATTTGAAGTCTAGTGTGAAAGGCATGGTGTGATGTGGATTGATAATATGAGATGATGGATGGTTGCCTCCTCCATAAAAAATATTGGTTTTAAGATAAGTGGAACCATAAGAGATAATATCTCCTATGTTAGGGTCGTACATGGGTTAGTTTTCAGGATGACCATATGTTTTTAATGAAGGGAAAGATTTGAACATGAGGAGGTAATATTCCCCAAGTGTGAGGTGTTTCACGGCATTTCCAAGAGAAGAATATTTTGGTGATTTTGAAGAGGGGGGAGAGGTGATATTAGATTCTTGATCAGATGCTTCAGGCATGGATGTAGGTACAATAATTTCATTTGGATGATACATCATATAGCAGACATCAAATGGATTCAGATCAATAAGGACAATGAGCATCTAGCCTTCATGTTCATACTTGATAAAATGATTAATGGTAGAGGGAACACAACACATGGTCTGTATCAAGGGGTGCCCTAATAACATGTTGTACTGAAAATCTCCTTCTATAATGTAGAATATTTTAGGTAGAGTTTTAACACTGACCTTTAGCAAAAGTATAATTGTGCCTATAGTAGGTGTGATAGTTTTGTTGAAAGAGCATAACAGAACTAAAGTCTGAGCGATAACATCTTGGGTAGTTTAATTTTCTTGAAGGAAAATGACAATATGATGTTGATGGTGGCATCACTATTAGTCATGACCCTATTAAAGGATACATCATTGATTTGAGTGGTGATGAAAAGTTGTAGGTAATGATCCTATTGTCTAAGATAGGGAACTTCATATGGTTTAAATGAGATGGCAGTATATGCTTTTAGGGCACCTACAAAATTTTTGAAAAGGGATGGATCAATGGTTGGGATAGTGATGGATTGGATGGCTTCTAACATGGCATGTGTGTGATTTGGTGATGTCTAAATAAGGTCATAAAGAGACATCATGATGGGGTAGTGGTTTAAATATTTAATGGCTACTTTTTACAATGTTGCGAGAGGAAGCGTAGCTGATTGTATTGAGACTCTTCCTTTGGATGGTTATGTTTCATTAGGATCTTTAGGATCTAATGAAATGGAGACCTTAGATTTATCATATGGTCCTAATAATTCTAGAGGTGAATGTATGGCTACAAAGTCTCTATCTTCCTTAGACCTAGATGGATCTTTGTCATAATTTCATGAGTGTGTGATGACATAAACAACATTTACTTTGTGATTAGATTCCTTAGGGGTATATTATTCTAAAGGTATTGAGGTTTATATCAACTACATGACAAGGAAAGAAGAGTGGACTGCTAATCAATTGGAATTTCTGATGCAAGGCCCTACAATCCTCTATGGTATGGCCTTGTGTTCTATGATAATCATAGAAAGTAGAAAATTCATACCTGACGGGCTTCCACCCATGGTGATTTGATGAATTGGGAGGTGGTAACATGATGAGTGATTCTTGTAATAAGTTATCCAAAATTGTGGCATAACATCCTTTAGGTCTGAATAGCTAGGCATTCATTTTTAGTACGAGGAGGTGAAGCGAGTTCTTTCACAATAGGTTTTTTACTTGGCAGATGTAGAGGATTCTTAGCTATTGCAAAATGTGGGTGCGGTGGCTGCAAAGGATAGTTAGGATGTATAGGAGGTAGTGGGTGAGGATCATATGTGGATTCCCACTGCGCAGTAACAAATGGGGAATACAGACTCATGGTGGGAGTCTGATGTATGGGTTTTTCCCCTTTAATGATAGGGTGATTACTCAGTATGATAGAAGAATATTCATGCAGAAGATCTAGATTTGGGGGGAGATAAGGATGGTTTTTAGGATCCTGAATAATTTTTAATTTGGGAGGTCTCATAGGTCTTAGTTTTGAAATGACAAGAGGATTTATAAAAGTGGGTATGCTTGTTGGATGAAATGAAGGATGGAAAGGGGGAGGGCCATGGAAATGATAAGTTTCATCATAATAAGGACTTCTAAAGACTTGAATGATACCCTTTTTATTAGGTCCTCTTGATACTTTAGATGAACTAGGTGTATTGGTTAAAGTCAATGCTAACAAAGGAGAAGAATTTTGGATGGTGTGGTCTAAATGATTTGTATATTTTGGATTGTTTATTTTCACATATTGGGGACAAACGTGTCTTATGGTTGGATTGGGCGTGGAGTGATTGTGCTAAGAATGTTTCAAGTGGTATCATAGTTATATCTTGCAAATCTAGGTGTAGGCATTGGTTTAGTCATGTCGGAGGGTAACGATATGGACCAGGGAACAACATCCAGGCGAGGATGCAGGTATGTCTGCAATAGTAAGTAGTGGTTTGACAGTCTTCAAGCTTGTCAGATTCTGGCTTAGACTCTATGGGTTTAGGTGATGCAGACATAGAGGAGACTTTGAGCAATGTGTTAGAATAAGGGCAACTTTCTATGTTTCATGGTTTCCAACTCATTGAGTACTGGTGTTGATTCTATGCAGATTTTATTTCGTTGGGTGATAAAGTGGTCAGAGGGACATGATCAATTTTAGTTATTGTATTAATGGTATGAACAATGTTCGTTTGTTTTTTCTCAGAGGAAGAGGAGTGATTTGGAAAATGATGCTTAAATATGTCAAGGCGTTGATTTGGGGGTACATTTGGATTATCTAAGTGAAGGTCTCCCTTGTCAATTAAGTCTTGAAGCACATTGCGGAATGTGTGACACCTTTCGATGTCTTGACCATTGACCTTATCGTACTTGTCAAAAGTCATTATCTCGATACCAAATGGGTTTTGAAACGCTGATATGGTCGATGGGTCTAAATGGGTGGAAGTGATATTAGATTTAGAGGCGAGAAATTTATCAAAAACTACACCATATTTTTTTGCTATGGGTGTATAGTTGCTCTGTTGACAAAAGCGTTCTGTGGTTGGATTTTCATTAGGATAAGATTTGACCATGAAGAATTTTATGGCTGATTTAGAATTATTTGAGTTAGATGATGGATTGGATGGGAATTCAATTTTGGTTTCTTAGGATGAAATTATACTCATCCATCTTCTAGGGCTCGTAATTCTAGCTTACAGGCCATGGTAAAAGCCTCATCGAAAGTTTGAAATGACTTGATCTGTAGAGTAGATGAAATGTGTTTGGCACATACGTGACAAAAAAATTCAATTAACTATGGATGTGGTAGTGTAAAGGATATTTTATTGGTAGTGGCACTTCAACGGGCTACAAAATCAGCTATAGATTCATCTTCAAATTGTCTAATGGCATACATATCAGTAATTGTGATTTTATGGCATATGTTTATGGAGAAATGGTCTAAGACTAGCTATGCAAGTTGTGTAAAAGAGAATAGTGATTGTTGTGAAAAATTTTTGTACCATTCTAAGGTAGGACCGGAAAGGGACATGGGAAAGGTCCTCAGCATGAGGTCTTGATCATGATCTATTAGATATTATGCATGACTAAAGGCACGAATGTGTTATTGGGGATCTTATTTGCTATAAAACTTTGTATGTGTTGGAAGCCCCCAGTGAGGTGGATATGTTTTATGTGGTATAGAAGGGTGAATGGGCTCTTTACAAATCTGATCATATGAGAGTTCATTATTAGATGTTGATGAATTGATTTCTAAACTAGATATGTGGCTTAGAATGGACTGAAGAGGATTTGATTGCATTGATTGTTGTAGGGATGAGCTAGGTTGATACAAAGATTTATTGGGTTGTGATTACACTTGATACTACTGTGGAATATTCTATTGATAGGGGTGTTCTGTTTGGATATGTTATGTTGATATGGGACATTATGATGATAGGGGTTATTCTATTACAGGGTATGGTATGGAGGAATGTTTTTTTGATATCGGTACTACTGAGGCATGTGGTGTTAATTTTATATGGGGATGTTTTGATGATGAAGGATTTTGTGTTGTAGAATGTTCTGATGGGATGAGGATCCTTTCTTTGAAGTGATAGGTTGTGAGATTTGAACATATGTGTATTGCAATGGCATCGAGACATGCATAAGAGGTTGTGAATATGTAGGTGTTTATTGTGAAGGAAACTGAAGTGGAAAATGATGGTGCATGTTATGGAACACTTTGTTGTGGGATACAATATTATGGGATGCTTTGTTAAAACCAAATATCAATGGTTGCAAAGGTTGAGGTTTGTGTTTTGAAATAAGATGTGTACTAGCAAAGGCATTAGTGTTAACAAAAAGTATTTTTGTGGGGATGGACATAGTGATATTCTATATGGGAGTAGTATTTTTTTTTGGGAAGACATAACTGTGGAAGGAGCGACGGAACTCAAGGGAGGTGTAGTCACGTACGAGGAAATTGGAGGAGTGGATGCCGAAGTAGTGACATTGTTTAAGGGTGGCATGGATCCAACAGAAGGACTTAGTGAAGATGTGGGTTATTAAGTAGAGGTGTTTTGCGATGAGATCATGTGAAGGTTGTAGACGGGAGCTTATGAAACCTCAGCTGTCTTTGGTTGGTTGATGGTAAATTATTTGTTCAAAGTTTCAAATGGATTTGAAGAGATGAGAGACGCTTGACGTTGACTACTGTTTTATGTTTCAGACTGACTCAAAGTGTATGGATATAACTATTGGATAACAAGGTATTGGTTTTGATCAATAAGGCCCACAATGGCCGAGGATGAGTTGTAGGTGTGTTGGATGGATGGAGGCATGAACAGTTGTATCTAAACGTTTCTTGCTGCTAGATAAGCATTAGGGGTAATGAGAGTTGAATCTAACATTCCCTCAAAAATGGGGTCTCCTTGCTATTGTACAAAGGGAGTTCAGATGCCTGAGAACTGGAAGAAAATGAAGTAATTCCTCTTATTGCGATCCAGGTGTAGAGAGGATTTGACTATGATGACCGATGCTAGGAATACAGTGAGAGTTGTTATCCTGTTGTATTGAATATAATTGGCCCGTACTTCAAGCCAAGTTTTTTGAGGGTTTGAAAAGGGGTTAGATGTCGTCTATTTGATAGTATGGAAGTTGTTATTACGTTGGGGTAGAATGTGCTGAAGTGCAAAATGGGATATTTTTTTGATATGTCAGGTGGGGTGGATATGTTTTTAGAGATTTGATTACGAGCTTGATATCTAGTAAGCACCATAATAAGAAAACACACAGACAAAAAAACCAAAAGAAAGTAAAACAAGTGGACTGTGTTTTTTTACAATTAACAAGCAAGAACAATTCAGAGAGTAGATTTTATAGTTATCTTTATTAGATTAGTTACAAAAAAAAATGCAATGTGTAAGAATGGCTAACAGGGGTCCTAGGAAGTGGTCGTCTAGGGATGGTTTCAGGTGTTTTTAAGGGTGGACTCCTTGATATACTCTAAAGGTACGTGCGAGGCCCCAAAATGGATTTACTTTTGCCGTATACGGGTGTCATATTGGGGCCTAATCCCTCACTTCACGGTCCCGTACTGCAATAAGGGAGTTGGGCGCTGCGCCAATATATACTGACAAACATGAGATTATACTTGGCCAGAACACTGAGTCAACTTCCCTATTGGATGATGAAATCCCAATCAGTTTCCCCTGGGTGCAGAAAATTTTTAAATACATGTTTTAGATTTTGATAGTAATTTGGTTGTGTGTGAGGGACAAATAAATGAATGCAACCAATTTCACCTCCCTAATTAAAACTATGTGGAGCAAGAAGAATGAGAATGTTTCATGTTGTAAGAGCCAAAATGAAATGTCTGATTTTTATGAGAACATCTAATCAAGAATGCAAGATGGAAAGTTACAACAAATGGGATTTAAAACTTACCATTGAGAATGCTCCTTAATTTTAATTTTAGATTTAGTAATTTCCAAAACATTCACTTAACAAATCATAGAAAAATTAAGTTTCTAGCAAGAAGAAACCTATAATCTAATTAGGAGAAACATGGAAACAAAAAACCAAACTACTATAAATGGATTATAAAATGGTCAAGAGAAATAGACATAGGAGAATCATTGGTGATTGAGGCAATCATTGGCAATTAGACAGTCGGTATAAGATAGTGCTCAAAATGAGAATAAAATGAATATGTTAATAGGGCTCAGAGTCCCACCGGGCATGTGCAAGAATGTCTAACATGGTTTTTATGTTTAGTTTTTCTTGATTTGTTTTTGAAGGGGTTAGCAACTGAGCTTGACCCTCAATATGACAAGGTTTATAGGGTGCCCCCAATTTTGATTATGTTTGTTATGTGCACACCGTGTGAACAGTAATGGATCAGAAGCTTCTTTCCCTATACACAAGCTTACAAAGATCACACTTTAGACATGAGATAATGTTATTGCTCACAAAAATGAATTAATATTTTATTAATGTTTATGAACATACTAAAGCGATAGCTAAGATAGAAATGTGACTATCAATTATTTATATTAGGTACATATATAGCTAATATTAGTCATGGCTTAAGATCCATAAATTAGACTACCTGGTCTATATACAAATTCTTAGATACATGTTAGATGTCTAACAAAATCAATTTTTTTCTTCCTCTTCCTATAGTGGTGTCGAAATCTAGAATGGAAATGTAGTCCTCAGCAAAGAATTCAGAGGATTCTCCTCTGGGGTGTCATAAGATGTGAGCAAGTGTAGTGTTGGTACTAGATATGCTGATTGTGACTGTGGGTCTTCAACTTCAAAGCAGTGTTGTGTTGTGGTCATCTAAGATAAGTCTAGAGCCCGTCTTATAAGCGATTCGCTATACTGTTCAAGGTTTTGCATGAAGACTTATAGCTTCATTGTACGACATCCAAGAATGCATTCGGTATCCTAAAAATGTATGAGGGTAAGTTGTTGCGAAGATATCCTCCAGATGGTTGAATGGGTGCAGTTTGAATTGTACAAGATCTCAAGATCATGGAGGACCTTGTATTGTTCCCAGTAGAGTGGATGTCGAATGAAGGGGAAAAGAATCCAATGTCAGCTGCATAGTGAATTCCCACCACCTAATGCCATCTGAAAGAAACATATCTAGATGAAGAGATTAACAAATAACAAGGAAAAGAAAGACATTTTGATTAGATTATGCAGAAAATATTAAAAATAAGTAAAAGATAACACATGAATTGTCTGGTGATTTTGGTAAATTGTTGGTGATCAAGGAAATCGATGAGCGATTTCTAGTTAGTTTTATTAGTTTATTAAAACACATTTTGAGAAACTTGAAATCAAGTTGTCATTTAAGATGAAACTTCACAAAGTATGATGACAGTGTTATTAACAAATATACAAACATTACCTGCAAATAGTTTTTAAGAGTAGGAAAAATGAGTAGGGTTACCTTGCGTACAATGGAATGAATTTAGTGGACAGGATGGAATAATATGACTAAACAGATGATAGACAAACGAATTTGACGAAGAATTCGATGAACTCAAGAGAAACATGACGTTGATGTTAGCTGATGAAGGATGTCTTGACCTCTACTACGTCGATAATGAATAAAAACGTACGTGCTAAAAACATCATAATGCCTCCCCAAAAGGGGTCTAAATGCACATATTTATAGATCACCAATGATCGGGAAAATTGTTGAGCAATTTTAGGAAATTCTTAACTAAATTAGTTAGGCGGGTGATTTTTCTCCAATCCCAAACTAGAGATGGCATATTTTGAAGTAGTTAAGAGTGGGACCGAGGGTAATAATGCATAAACAACTTGGTTAGGATAAGAGGAATTAGACCCCCTTTTTGAAAGATTTAGTTAGTTAGGGTTTCTAGAAGGTTTAGTTGAGTTAGGAGTACGTTAATGTATTTTTTTAGGAAGGTAGATTTTAGAGGAGGTTAGGTGGTTAATGAGGGTGTCATAGTGAGGTGTCTATAGTTAATGTAAGGGGTGAGCTCTAAAGGTGGAATTATTTTAATTAATTAAATTAATCAAATAATTTAGATGTGCGGGGTGTGCGATTATTTAAATTAACCCAAAGATGATTTAAGAGGATGTAATGTCGTAAATGTGGCACTTTCAATTGTGAATGTGCTTGAGTCGAGGGATGCAAATTTTTGGTGTCTACAAAGATGTCTGTCCTGATGTCATTTAGATTGACATTCATCAAGTTTTGAATCTCTCACAACATTTGAAGTAATTTCAATTCTTAGATTTGATAAGAGTTCACATGTTAAACACTAAGCATCACACCATTTCAGACTTTTCATAACCTTAATTAACCCTTGTATGTGTGTGTTTTACATTCTGGTTTTTCACAAAAACAAACCAATGTTTTATCTCAATGAATTAAAAAACATACACTTCCATTTAATAGTGCTCCTTCATTACATGTCCCTTCAGAGAAGACTATTGTGCATAAAACCATGATCAACAACCCTCTCGATAATTATAGTGAAGAATCACTTTTGGTTTGCACCAAAAACCTTTCACAGACTTTACACATTGACTTTGAACATTTCATATGACTCATACACCTTTCTAGGACATCCTTTTTTATATAGCAAGGTTTTTTTAATAGACTAAGAACCTAGAGACCACATGCATACATTTAAGGAATTTTAATACCTTTAATCTAGAAAAATCTTAACCAACTCAAAATTGAAACAAACTTATATCTTCAAGAAGCCAATTTTGAGCATTCTCTCATACAATAGATTCTTGAAAATCAAAGATATATTCTGATATCCATCCTTATCTCATTTTAATATCACAAGCATACCTCAAATATAACTTGACTTGAATTATTATAGTGAAGTCCATATGAACTTTTGACTCAAGTTATTTACTTCAAAAATTTTGGTTGCTTTAAGACAATTTAGACAACATTGAGGGAATAGTTACAAACCATGAAAGTTCTTATCAAAACTCTAACCAACTTAGATGGACATAAAAAGTAATCAAACATAGTTTACACACTCGTCATAAATCAGGACATTGGAATGAACTCAACAACATATATTTTGATACTTGTTTTCTCAAGAACATCATGGAGAGGAACTGTCATTCACATTGCTTCCTTCATGAATATATACCTCCTAGAATCATATATAATTTATATCATGCTTCTTAGATCTTATTAAAATAGAAATAAGTCATTAAAAAAACATGATGACTCAGTCTTATCCTCAAAACTTTGTCAACATTTTTAGTTTCATTTCTTGAGTTGTAAACCTTATCACCTAAGCTTTCTTTTTCTAATTTGAAGATTGATAAACATATGTGATGTGTTTCATATATTTGTTCTACCACATCTATAATTAAAGATTCCTTTTGTACTTCATCACATTTTAATACTTGTCTTGAGCTTTCTTCTTCTATATTTATCATAACTTGTCTTGTCTCTTCATTTTCTTCTCATGCTAGTCCTTTATCCTTCTTTACCTTTTCAGGGTTGGAGTTAGTATTGTTGACTCTTTAGATGTATTTTATATTCTTCTTTCCAATGTCTCTTTTAACCATGACTAAATTGACTTCATCCTTGGAACCAACCATTACCTTGAATGTATTTTTTCCTGTCTTATTAGGTGTATGTAACTTGCTTTTGTATCTAGAAGACTTGTAACAATGTGTAGCAAAATTTCCTTGTCCATGAAAATTGAATAAAACAACATAGTTCTTACTTTTAGTCCCTTCATACCCCCAATTTTATGTTAAATGGCTCACAGAGACAATATTGAGCAACATGACCTCTCTCTTAACAATTAAATCACACTATGTCATTCTCATAATCAGACTTGCAATCTCTCCATGGATAGCCTTCATCTACTTTCCTCCTATTATTTCTATCTTTTTGCCCAAAAGCATTGCATGTAAAGAAAATTCCATGAAACTTATCTTGGTAGTATTCTTGCATTTTGGCTATCCTAATAGTCTTCTTGTGTTCATTTTTATTTCCTTTATTGGTCTCTGAACATCCTTTATAAGATTATACATGGCTTGACTCAGCCTTCAATTCACTTTTTCCTTGTCTTGTTCTAATTCCTCTCTTATATTCTTTAATTATGCATTGAGTCACTCACATTCTTCAATCCATGGCTTCAGATAGTTTCCTGACATAGCTCACGCTCTACTTCATTTTATTTTCTTCAACCAATTCTAATTTGTTACTAGAAAGCCTTTATTTTCTTTGTAATTCATCAAGATTGTTATATAGCTTGTTCCAACTCAATCTTCAAGGTCCTTAGTTATTATTCATATTTAAGGAAAACATTTTCTTTGTCCTCTCAAATACCTTTGACACTTTCTCAACAAATCAAGTCCATCTCATTGAGTTATCTTGACCATGATTAACTTCCTTGATATTGATTTCTGTATTTAACTCCTTTATGAGAGCTTGAGAAATTTCATACTTTTTTGTCAACACTGATTTTACTGCTATACCCATGTTTTTGTCTTTAGGATCACCTCTAAGTTATTAGGCTTAATTTAGGAGGACCATGGCTCTGATACCAATTATTGGAAATTAGGACATACTGAGAGGGGGTGAATCAATGTCTTATCAAAAATTTTATATTCATTTAAATTTTCTTATTCTGATGAAATCATAAAAATCAACATACACAAGAAATTTGTAAGGAGATTACGTGCAGAGACACAAATTTTAATGTGGGAAACCCAAATTGGGAAAGAAAACCCACTGAAATCAAGAGAACTATGCATTTGGAAAAAAAAATTCCTATAAATATTCAAAATGATTTAAAATTTAGATACAACTCAAATTTTGAGGCTACAAACCCAAAAATACTTCAGTCAACAACTATTGACCTTTTACAAGCTACAACTTGAAAGGAAGCTATAACTTCCTTGAATTTAATCGGCTACAACTGATCTTCTGTAAGCTAATACTTACAGGGAGGCTATAACCTCCTATGTGATAAGATGGAACTTAGAATTGTTCTTGAATTTTTTTCACACATTGATTGTTGTCTCTCACAACTGATTATGACCTCTAGATTTTCACACTTTCCTTCTTCTTCTCTGCTTTACAATTCTACTCATGATACAATTTGTTATGATAATCTAACTTTATTTAGTCTCTATCATACAAGGATCATATTTTACTCACAAATTCTTTGCATACAACATACATTTAACCTTTTTCCACATTAATTCTTGATTGTGAGTCTAAATTTCCTCAATACAAATTCCTTGTTACACCTGCAATAAGTTATCAAAATTTCAAGCACATGTTAATACAAATATGTTTATTAGGCATCTATACTTCTTCATTGTACTCTCTTGATATATATTCTTGAGCATTCATTTTTCTTATTAATTGTTTCATAATACCAGCTCGTACATTGACTATGATTTATTCTTAAGATATATCACCTTTTGGTCTTTGATCTCTCTACTTCTTGTCCTAATTTTCAGATTCTTGAACTTACCTAGTTTTTGAAACTCCGAAGGTGTCCTAGCTCTCCTAGTATTTTTATGCTCTAATTTGATTGTATATCAAAGGACAATCTTCCTAAACTAATCTCTTTATGTTAGATTCACTTCACATTCTTCAACATCAACCTAGCAGACTTCAACAACTATATCAGTTGCTTTTCATCCTTCAAGAACCAAAACACTCTATCTTAGCTCATATCTTCAACAAGATGATATTCTAAAGTCAATATTTCTATTTCTTTTTCACTTTTAGAAAATGTTTTTCATCATATCCTCTTTATATCTATATTTTCACCCACATAGTTATCTCAAACTGCATCAATCAGGAGTTGAGTTTCATTATCTCAGACAAATGTTACTTTAATATCTGACATACATTAATGTTTTACATTTCATATCTATCTCACACTAAATTTTCTACTTCACCTTGAGTTATTCATTTAGTTTACCTCAATTATATCACCTCAAATGCTCATTTATTCAAATGACCTTACCCAAAATTACTGACTCTTCAAATTCAAGAACTATTTTCATATGTATTTTGACTTCAGACATTCCATTCATAACTGTTAGATTTTATTGGTCTGTGAATAAAATTCTTATCATAATCTAAGAAAAGACAAACCTCTCTTGTGCTATTTACAACTCTTTTCCTAAATTTTTCAATGTGCCTTCCTCTATAATTTTCAACTTACAACTCTTAAGATTCATCTTTTTGACTCAATCACTAGTCTATGTAGGAAATAAACTCTTCACCTTCTAGTTTGTATTAGTGAAAGGAAAGAGATTTTGTAACTAAAAATAATACCTTTGGCATTATCCTCATTTTGATCAACATTTAATGTCTCAACCATTAAGTCTTTGAATATGTCAATTATTGAGTCTTTTCAGTTATTGGCTTCTTCAAGGAAACACATAGTTAGTAAGACCAATATTTCATCTCTATTTTGACACACTATAGTATCCTTGAGGTCATTATTTCATGTAAAATCTTTGTGCTAATGTTTTTTTTTCTAATGGAGGATACTTACATCAATAAAACACTTTGTTGAAGGTAATTTATCCTTGTAAAGTCCATTGATACAATAAACCATCACCCTATTGATCAAAACCACCATTGTCATGAAAAATACACACTTTTAGAGCTAATTCAAACCATAGTAAGGTTTAGTGAGAACATTCTTAAAATTAAGTGTAGTTGCAAGAGGTTCTAGGTCGATTATTCAAAAAAATTTGCATAAAAACCTAAGTTTTTTTCTTTGTAACCGGTGAAAAAAAAAATTGAACAAAATTGTCATAAAATGCTCATTGATTTCAAGAGGAAATCTCCCAAATATTTTTTGCAACACTTTCGTATACTCTAGGAAGATATTTAATCAAAATTTTGGACAATTTGGTTAGATAACTTTTGAGATTAGATCAAAATTGTTTCTCAAACCCTAGAATCAGGATTTCTTGACTTGTGCAAGCCCGAGGGGAATGAAAAAGTGATATCTTGCTCAATTAAAGATGAAATAAAAAATTAAAATTTATTTGGATTTTTGAATAGGATTTTCCATCTTCTAAAATCATTAATCATGTTTGAACCTTATGTAAATATCTCCTAGATAACTAAAAAACCAGTATAGTGGTCTAAATAGTGAAAACAAAAACATGTTGATTTCAAACATAATCTATTGGGTTTAAGATGAGTCTTTGAGTTTTTATAGAGGATGATTTAGATCTTCTTGACCTCATTATAGCACCAAACACAACAATTTTCACTCCTCAAGCACCTTAGAGTGATTTTCAACTTATACAATGGAGTTCCTTTTTCTTTATCCCTGTCAACAGGTGTGCATACATATTTATTCATATTTTGATTTCGTTTTCACATTGGAAGCACCACATATTATCAACTATACCTCAAGATGAATCATATGGTTCTATTCAAGGACTTGATAGAGACACTTCAAGGAGAAAAGTCTCCAAACATGCTCCTATGCACAGGTGTCTGGGAAATGTAACCTAGGACAGGGTGGAAGAAAAAGTTTTATGATTTGAAACTAACTAAAAGGATCAACCATGAGTTGCATAAAGTTAAAAATTCCATTTGAAGAGAGTAAGACATATTTCCATCACAAACAACCATTTTGATCACTGAACCTTCATGTACCTCTAGATCACATGACAGAAAGAGTCTGTTCTTGCAAGTTTGAGAAGGATATTCTAGAGTGACTATGCTTTGATTTAATGCTAGTAACCACTATGACATATTGAAGGCCTTATTGAGCTCTAAGATCATATACACCACTTCACAACCTTGATTGAGATAAAAACTCAAAAATTACTCATTTCAACATAATACTGTCAGAGAAAATCACTGTTAGTAAAACGCTCATATCTTCTCTGATAATTATCCATTTCCCCATTTCAAAATTTTACCAATATTTTAGGGTTCAAGTTATCTAATTTTATTTTATTATTTATCTAGATAAGGCTCCATATTTTTTATTTGGTGTTAAGAAGATAGGAAACTCATTTTACACTTCTTAAAGAACCCACTTTATAAATGCTTACACAACGTTCACATACCTCTTCAGGATTTAATGAAAATTGATATGGAACACTATAAGACACCCCTATACACTCTCATTGGGTTGCATAGCCATAGGTTTTCATGTAACTCTTAGGTATATCCCATTTACATCAAACCACACTGCTAGTTCTCAAGGTCAACTTAGGTGAGATTTTTGAATTTTTCCTCCGAGAGCTAAATTGAACCTTGTTGTTGCTCACACATTCCCTAGACATCATTCCTAAGATGCTCACATGCTCACGTGGTATTTAAATGACTTGTACTAAGCTTTTACCCTCATCAGGCTCTAGAAATAGGCCTAAATGATTTAGTTACAACATTGACTTCCAATATTTGATATGTTACTCACTCCAAAATCTCTTTCCCATGCTAATTTAATCATGTATGGCCTATAGATTCCTACCTTACTGACCACACTTGTATCATATTGAAGATAGTCTGAACCTACCTTAATACACCACTTAACTATGACTAAACCTCTGACTAAGGTGCACTTCACGGCTAACTCCTTTGCACTAAATGTCACTTGACATCAATAACAACACCAATGACTAGGGTTCAAAAAATAGATTCCTTCTTATAAGACAATGATTCATGTTTATGTTTTCTCTTTTTGAAATATCTAGGTTCATAAATTCTCTATAACTCAATTCTTGCTAAGATTAATTGGTGTTGATTTTTTGTATTAGTACATATGGGGTTAAGTTTTTCTTATTTTTTTCATCAACATTTTTCTCCTACATGAAAATACTTTTATAAATCCACCAGATATTGTTGTCCATAGAATACCTTTTCAAAGGACCAAACAAAACATTAAATGATTACCCCATTATGCACATTGTCATTAAAACATGTAAATATGTATTTTCAAAGAAATAAAAACAATTTATAAACACCCATTTAATGGGACAATAATTTGTATGGATTATTAATATTTAAGTTTGTTATAGTGCAAGCATGATTAAATTTGTAGCTTAATAATGGTGTGCACAAGAGGTGAAGAATGAGTGACTAACACTAATATCAACTTGAAGAAAATGTTAAAAGGGAAAAAAAGAAGAGGTTTTTTTAGTCAATTAAAGTTTATACATGGTTTTCTTGGATTATTATTTTACTTTGTTGGCAATATTGGGTGTTTTTAAATGTTTAACCTTTTGCATAAGGTTTTATTTATATTAACCTAAAATTAATATGAGATTCTTATATTATTGCAATGATAGTAATGATAAAGATTTTTTTCTTCAAAAGCTTACAATTTGAAGGATTTGTTAGTATCGGTTGTTAATTTATTATCAATAACCTCTTTTGGTTTGATGTGTTTATGTCTTTATCTTTTGTTCTTTTACAATATGTATTTTTTTTAATATTGAAATATTGTTAATTAAATAACATTAACAAGATTATTCATATGGACTCAAAAAATTGTTTTTATTATTTATGTGTACATTGGCATACACAACCTCAAAACTCATGTTTCCATATTTACACGTTAATATATTCTAGTAGGGACTAATATAAGATGATTACGATGATTCAATGATTGTAATGATTAAGTTATTTTATTGAAAAGCTTAAAATTTGAAGGATTTTTTAGTATTGTTCATTAATTTATTATCTAAATACCTCTTTTGGTTTGACAAACTTTTTCTTTATCTATTGTGCTTTTACAATATGTAACATTTTTAATTAAATAACAATAAAAGAATTTATTCATACATAGTCATAAGATTGATTTTTATTATTTATGTGTACATAGATCTACACAGCCTTGCAACTCATGTTTACATATTTTACATGTTAATTTATTCTAGTAAGGATTATGTGTTTACAATGTGTTCAACAGCTAGTGGAGAATTTGATATTCAAGTTGATTAGTATCTCCTCAATGGAATAAAGTGTAATGTATATTGATATATCTTAACTAATACCAAAAATTGCCTCTACACAAGTGGGTACAATGTGGCTAGTCCTTGCATTGCAAAGGCCCCCCTCTAAGGATTGGTTTCCTATTATCATTTCATATCATTATGTAATTCCATTCAATGATGTTTTAAATTAGGAAAAATTATCTTTGTGTTTAATGTATACTCTTTAAAAGTCTGATTTCATGAAAAAAGTCCTATGCATTCCCATGGAGACTTACACTAAAATGCATAGTAGGGTAAAAAAAGTATAGATATAGTTTCTCATATGGAAACCTTTTAAATAATATGATATATTTGATATGATTATCCAACTTATTTATTTAACATGATTTATTATCATTGTTTCAAGATAATATTCAATAATTATAATTTTTACACAAGTCCTTGGACTATTTTTTAACATCTTACTATTTTAATTTCATCAAGAACACCTACCTTCTTTGAATATACTATTTGAGGCAAGCATAGAGAATGGAATTGATAGCTCATCATTCGTATCTAATTTAATAAAAAAAATGTATTAAATATAATTGTAGAGTAAATGATATGATAAAATACAATGAATATAGTAATGTTAAGCACTTAAACAATAAAAAACTATAAGTAAATAGGAGAGATAGATGACTTAGTTAAATCATGCGCAATATGAAACTGGTCTGGGCAGTGTAAAGTGATGAACATGGATGTGGAACATTGTCACGACTTCTCTCTATAAATTGATGGATCCTAAGAAAGATGTTGGACACGGGTGTCTGGTGTTGGACAGGGGCGCCTGGGTGCTGGTGACTACGCAGAAGCTTGGAATCTGCTTTCTTTTGTGTCATTAGGGTTTTGCTACTGCACATCTTGTCATGTTAGTCTCATGATATCTCACTATTTGATCATCGAGGATACATCTAACCTACAAAAAAAACCCCTAGCTACCTGCAAAAGCTCACAAACACATCAAATTTAGAATGAAAAATGCAATATGCTGAAGTCAGGAATGACCTCGATGGTTACCCAATGAGTGAACTTATGACCGAGCGCTACACTACAGTTCTAGAAATATCATGTAGTTCTTTGTGCTTGTGTGTGTAAAATAGATGTCCTTAGGTTTCCCATACGTGCAAATTACACCAAGATAGTGGGCTTGTAGATAGAATAATAGGTAAGATGTGCAAAATTGAATTGAGCACTTCCCCTTCCGATGCAAAGTATACCACCCAAAAATGACAGTCCCTTTGATGGTAGTGATAGTATTTACCAAATTCGTGTCTTACGACCCCTTGTGACCCGCATCCCATTTCGCAACCTAACCTCATTACCTAAACCTTACACAATTATTTATTAATTACCTTGTAATTGATAAATCCACATCACCTTACCTGCCACCTCACTTTGCCACCTCATCATGACCTAGCCCTAAACCTAAACTAACCTAATTAAGACCCATGACTTGGTCTAGACTCACATCCATAACTAATGCCTCCTTACTCGCACCCAAAACCGACCTTCTAGCCACTTGACCAAGCCCGCAACTGATCTCTCGGGAGAAAAGCAGGGAAGGTGGGCTATTTTACTAAAAATAGCCTACTTTTTCCTTACCGATGCCGGTTCCTACTCGACCGCCGTCGGTTACGCAACCGCCATCGGTTCCCTGTAAATGGGCTCCCCAAACCAAAACAACGGATCGGAATTTCATTTTAGAGATCAGTCAAAGGATTTCTGGATCAACAGAGAGCATTGCGAGCGAGGAACAGAGTCCAGATCTTCACTTGACAGAGCAGAGACGAGTAAAGAAACCAGAAGTGTTTGCAACCAAGGAGATCAACTTGCATCTTCGTACCAAAACCAGTAAGTCACATCTTGCATGTCCTCTGTTATAACATTTCTTATGCTTCTTGAATCTCAGTCCTCCTAAATCCGTTTCTGAATCCACTACCCAACGTGCCATTGCATCTAACTGTCATTCTTTTGCTTCTAATCATCCCATTTCCTAATACCATCCATAAACCAGCCTTACAAACACCATAGCTACCAAGAAGATCCTAGAACCTACCGGTATCGGTTATCAGTAACCGCCATCGGTTATCAGTGACCGAAATCGGTTATCAGTAACCGGCATCGGTTCCTCTGATCAAAACCAGAAAACCAGCCTTTCCCCCTACCCAGTTTAACAAAATAATTTAATTGATATTTTGCAGTCTTTTGTGTTAATTCATATTAGCAGGGGAACTGACCACCTTCGAAAGGAAGTTTTATATTTCCTGGGCCCAAGGCAGTTTCCTCATTTATTGTTTAATCAAAATCTTGTGGTCTTGTGTTCTTATTTGCAGGTAGTCCTTCCAAGACAAAAAGGAGTTCTCCGCAGTCAGCCTGATCTTTCTCTACGGTACGCGCACACCATCTCGACATTCTACAGGTATTCCTCCTAACCCTAACCTCATCTGTTTCTAAAAGGAATGAAAGGATAGAAGCAACTCTATTCCCAGAAGCCGAAACATTCCGAGCGAAACATTTTGGCACGCCCGGTGGGACCCATTTTGGGTTTCTTTCTCTTGCTTATTTTCATTTTAGGAAGCATATTTGTTGTTGCTGTTTTTGTTATATATTTAGTAAAGAATTAGTCTTGCTTTCCTGGTTTTGCATTAGTGAAAGTCATCTCTCTTGCTTCATTGAATATAATTTTCGATTTGGGTTTAAAACACGTGCATTGCATTCCTGCTTGTTGTTCTCCAATTCTAGTGAACATAGATTAAGTAACAGGTCGTACACGTGGGGGTGATATCCACGGTATTGACAGGAAATTAACCTTAGTTTCACTGCACAACACATACCGAATCACTTCACAATTAACACAACAGCTCAAACATCCCCCCTTTTCCGCGGTATTCCTCCGCCCGATTGAGGTAACCTTATAAGCCAAAACAAACTTGACATTTCCCCTAGGTCTTGTTGTTTAGGATTCTGACATCATCTTACGTCTAAAGGCATAAGCCCACGATAACTAAAATTAACCCTAGGGTTAGTCTCTAACCTGATTTGCGTGTGCCTCTTGCTTGTTTTCAAATAGTATACTGTTTTCTCTGTCATACTTTGTCTTCTGTGATCAATAAGTTGATAAATGATACTCAACGTTGCTAAAATCAAATTAGCAGCCTTTTATATCTTCTTATCCTAGACTTTTGACACTGGCATCGGTTAAGGGACCGACGTCGTTTGCTCTGTGACCGACACCGGTTACTAAACCAATATCGGTTACTGTCTTCATCAGCCCCTGACAAACCAGCAACTTGCCAAATTCATCATTCTGAGGTTGTTTTTGTTCTTGATAGATTGAAACTTTCCTGTGTGTTCTTGTCTATGGTTGTCATCACTCGGAAGCAAGCCGCCGCCATGGTTTCACATGCCTGCTCTGTGTCTTTGCCTGAATCACCCCCTTCACATTCTATAGGGAACCCTACGGACACCAGTGAGATCCCCCAAATTCCTGTAGGAGACAAGGACTTTGCCAAATTTCTGGATGCTAATCCCAGCGCTGTACAATACTATTTGTCTCATACCCCTGACCGTACGCTAAGTGATGGTCAGCTCCTTGTTGGCATGCCTATTAGTATAGCTGCTCATTTAGCTCCCACTCCTCCTGATAACAATACCTTACTTCCTGCATCACTAGCCCCGTCTCCCAATCCGACAGCTTCAGAGGTTCATACGACCCCGATTAGCTTTCCTTTGGTTAACAAACTTGGACCCCACGTATCGTTACCACCAACTGCCCCTATCTCATCTCTCTTTCAGACCACTCCATTCATGACTTACTCTCTGCCACCTATTCACACGAGCTTTCCTTCTCAAGCTCCGCCTACCTTTTCATTCCCATCCACGTATCCAGTAACCTCAACACCTTATATGGGACATCCCTATTCTGTGGCTCCACCATCATACCTCATTAGCCAAAATGTCCAGCGGAAGCCCTTGGTCCAACTTGCCTCCATTTAGATTTCATCAAACAATTTCATGATGGACAAAATGCAAAACCTGGAGGCTTCCGTTTCAGGAAGTCGTAGCGCCTTGACATACAAGCAAGTTTGTCGGGAGCCCATTCACCCTTCTGTCCCCCTTCATTCATATCCTCCTCAATGGGAGTTGCCAAAGTTTACTCATTTTAACAGTAAAGAGGATCCTCAACAACACTTGCGATCATTTAGACATGACTTGTTATTTGATTGCCCATGATGATGCCTTGTTACTCCGCACCTTTCCCATGTCCTTATCAGGACCTGCCTTGGAGTGGTACAGTGCTTTAACCCAGCACTCAATCTTCTCTTTTAACCAACTAGCCCAATCTTTCTTGGATCATTTCTCCATTAACATTGCCAAGAAAGTATCTATCACTGACCTCTATGCCATCCGACAATTTGAAGACGAATCTATCGCAGATTTCGTTGGACGATGGCAGGGTCTTATCAACCAACTTACGTATGCCTTGCCTCAAACTCGAACTTATCGAACTATTTACGCGGGCCTGCGCTAAACACATCTCCCCTACCCTCCAAATTCAAACTTTCCACACATTCGACGAGGCCTTTACCATGGCTCGGAAACTAGAAATTCGAGCCTTAGAAGAAGAGAAATTGCGGTTGCGTAACAAAAACCCCAATTTCCCAACTCCTGATTCTACCAACAAGCCAAACACCACCAGCTCCTCACGTGTCCACTTCTTCTAAATCAAAAGGAGCTGTCCACGCGGTAATGGTCAAATCTCAAACACCATCCAATACTCCGCCGAAAACCACTTATAAGTACAAAGCCGAGCCCACCAATTACACTCCCTTGGGAGAAACTTATGGCGTCATCCTGGAGAAATTGCTCAAAGCTGGGGCTATCATCTTGCCTCTTGTTAAACCTCACTCTAGGGTTTGACTCCACCCACGCAATACCTTCCTGGTACAAAGAAAATGACTTTTGTAACTTTCACCGCGTAAAAGGACATAGTCATGAAAACTGCAAGATGTTGAAAAACATAGTGCAGGAAATGGTTGACGCAGGGGATAAGAACCCTCGATAATCCTAACGCCCCTGCTTTAACCGAAATCTTGAAAATTTTCAACAAGCCATTCCCGAATCACTCATCCAACAGTAACGTGAACCAAGATATCTTAGCCGAAGAGAGTGTTCATGAGATCCATGCAGTCTTCGAAAATCTCAGCCAAAAGCCTCTATTGAAAAAATTTTAAATCAAGCCTCTCCACTAACACAGCCAGTGAGGGATTTGAATCCTTCGACCATTTTCAAGCCAAAGTGAAATCATTCCTTTACCCATGCCTTGCCTCAAACCGAACTACACGAATTAACTGCCTGCGCCTACTTTGAATTCCCCTATCAACGATAGAACTTTCTACTTCACGATCTTTACACCACATCCCATATCTCATAAGACTGTGAGCGGATTGGCTATCAAGGATTTGCAGATCTATTAATCAGATTTAACGTCCCCTTCTACCACTCTTGCTACACAAGAGGAACATGCTCACCACTCCTTTCGACATCCTTAGACAAGAAATCTGTTACACTAACATCACCACATTCTTTAAACGTCCGCGTCAAATCCCCTCGAACACGCCGAGCTCCTACCTATTACACTCCCTCATGGCCTAAATCTTTTCAACATAGGCCTTAGTTGACCTTGTCTTAACATCTATTGATACAGTGCCTCATCTACCTCCTGTGTCACACCCGCAATGGACTGGAATTGACTCCACCCACCTTTATCTTCCGCGTACCAAAATTACAAATCACACCTGGAGACTTTCATTCCACGTAACAGGCCCTATGGGAACGTTTGAGTACCCCTTTTTCTACTCAAATGCAAATGACTGATCCTGATGTCTCCACCATATACCCGAAGTGCTTACAGAAGCTTAAAATGCCCCTGTTCTCGCCTTCACCCCCTCACCTCTACCAAATGCCCCATCCACTTCTATCAACTTAACCAGATCATCCCGATACGCTTGGGACCTCACCAATGCCCAGTCTAACGCACCCGCCTAAGCGACTCGATCTATCCAAAAATAAATCCGCTCCGCCGCCTAGGAGACAAACTCAATCCCTACCCCTATCACAATCAAAACCATCATCGTCATACCTACCTTCCATATTGGGACCCCATCCCTCTACCTTACATCAATATTTCATACCTCCTGCGTTTTCTTTAAGCCACAACTTACGCCTTCCTTTACCTATACAGAAGAGTTCCAGGGTATAGCGGACACCGTCTTCTCCGCAACGAGTCTTCTGTCCACCTATCAACCCTAAACAAATACCATCATCAAAAGATTTGTTTTCTAGTTTACTCCTATTTCCCCATGGTTGTTTTCTGATACCACGTCATCTGCGGCCTCATCATCCAGGGGATAGCTTCTGCCACTCAATTTGAAATCACGTTTAGTACGAGAACCATGTATCTTACACCCCTCGGCATAAACCGCCACCCATTACGAACGTAACCACGATCCCACTTCGAATCACGCCCTCCTACCTATTAGTCCCTCATCGCCTAAATCTTTTCAACAACCGGTTGACCTCTTAACATCTATTGATACAGTGCCTCATCTACCTCCTGTGTCACACCCGCAATGGACTGGAATTACAACCCACCTTTCTTCCGTACCAAAATTACAAATCACACCTGGAGACTGTCATTCCACAGAAGATAGACAGGCCCTATGGGAACGTTTGAGTACCCCTTTTTCTACTCAAATGCAAATGACTGATCCTGATGTCTCCACCATATACCCGAAGTGCTTACAGAAGCTTAAAATGCCCCTGTTCTTGCCTTCACCCCCCTCACCTCTACCAAATGCCCCGTCCACTTCTATCAACTTAGCCAGATCATCCCATATGCTTGGGACCTCACCAATGCCCAGTCTAACACACCCGCCTAAGCGACTCGATCTATCCAAAAATAAATCCACTCCGCCGCCTAGGAGACAAACTCAATCCCTACCCCTATCACAATCAAAACCATCATCGTCATACCTACCTTCCATATTGGGACCCCATCCCTCTACCTTACACCAATATATCATACCTCCTGCGTTTTCTTTAGAACAACTTACGCCTTCCGCACCTATACAGAAATTCCAGGGTATAGCAACACCGTCACTCCGCGTATCTTGTCCACCTATCAACCCTAAACAAATACCATCATCAAAAGATTTGTTTTCAGTTACTCCTATTTCCCCATGGTTGTTTTCTGATACCACGTCATCTGCGGCCTCATCATCCAACATAGCCTCTGCGCCAATGAAATCACGTTTAGTAAAAACCATGTATCAACACCCCTCGGCTAAACCGCCACCCATACTATAACCCAGCACTCAATCTTCTCTTTTAACAATCAATACCCTCATCCTCTTCCGATTTTGACCCACTCAAAGGATCTTACGCCAAAATCCTTGCTATGTTGGTGGAGAATGCGACCATTTCCCTACCTCCACTTAGACCTTATGACCCGTCTAAGCCCCGACCTATGGATTACGATGAGTCTAAAATCTGCGCTTATCACCACACACCAGGACATGATGTGGAGGGATGCAAAGCTCTAAAAACCATCCTTCGCCAGTCACCTCTCCCGGATAGAAAGATTAAGAAAGACAACTTACGAAGGGAGAGATCTTTAGTTTCCATTCCCTCTCCTATACCATCTGTCCCCGCCTCACCAAGATCTATCATTATTACAACCCCACCTCTTGAAGACCATGAGTTATCCCCACCATCTTCCTCATCTCAGGTCTACGAGATTAATATGATTAGTGTCGCTACTCGAGGGCAGAAAAACAATGGGAAAGCAAAAGAAAACACACCTGCGTCATCTCTTTCTCCGTCAAACATCCCGATTGCACCACCACCTAAAGTGGTCATTCGCGGACCCGCCTATCCCGTCTCTAATGGCATTGCCCACCGAAATATGATTAAACAGCTTCACCAATCACCCATAAAAATGACACTGTATGATCTCATTCAGACTTCTGAATCTCATCGACAAGCTCTCGTTGAGATCCTTCAAGGGATAGAGGTTTTACCTGATGAAACCCTGCCTGTTACCTCCATTCTAACACCCAATCACGTTGCTTCTCTCACCAAACAACCCACTGCCCCAACCACTTCTGTCTCTGTACAACAAGCTGCTGCAGTCAGTTTCTCTGAAGATGAAATTGTCGACTTTGGTACAAAAGATCCCGACCCTGCCCTTTTCATCTCCGCTTACGTCTGGGACATTCGAGTACGTCGGGTTATGATTGACGGGGGCGCTAGCCTAAACATCATCTCTTTAAAAGCCTTCCAACAGATGAACATCCCTTCTAGTTGCATGTGTGCCAACCCCATCATGTTGCGGTCATTCAATGACGCTATTACTTCTACCTTAGGCACCGTGATCCTCAACATTCGCGTAGGACCACGTACTTTACCCGAACTCTTCTATGTCTTGGAGGGAGAGTTCCAATATAATATATTGCTGGGTCGTCCTTGGATCCGAGCCATGGGATGCGTTCCCTCAACATTACATAGATGCATAAAATTTGAGTACGAGGGGAAGTCTTACACCGTAAAAGCTGACCCTCCCCCTTTTAAAACTTGCAATATGTTATACCGCCCTAACGATGTGCTTATACCAATCAAGACACCCATACATTCAACTCAACCGTCCTCCTCAAATGTACCTCAACCATCCACCCCAACCGCGCCTACGCCTTCAATTGATGAAACCACCATCGCAAAAACCACTTCCCTTCCAGCAGCTAACATTCCAACCTCCGACCCCTTAGTAGATGTTTTTCAGCGCCTTACGCTGGGGGAGTACCGCCTATATAACGTTAGTTCTTTCCCTACCCCGCAGGAGTACAGACAATTACATGCACATCCCACCTACGACCGTCGCGTGGGGGAGATAATCTCTTACGGACCACCCTATTGCCACACCAACCTAATGTATGGGGGTGTTGACGCATCCTCCATTACCCCTGAACCTCCTCTTGGTGTGGTTCCTTTCCAATCCGATTTTCAATACTTGACAAATCGTCGTTTCGCCCTCACCTTCTTGACTCGCTGTGCGTGGAAAGGCTTTGGTTTTGGCCTTTACGAACAAGGCCGACATATACTCATTCCTGTGACTACCTGTAAACATAATGATCGCAGTGGTCTCGGTTTTCCCGAAACACCTACACAGGAGACACCTCCTGTCAGCTGTATCCTGGAAGAAGAAGACGTCGCCCCTACCAAACCATCATCACCCACTTTTCCATCATCACCCACAGAATCTATAGACCCTGAATCCATCCCCCCTAACTTTTTTTTTTCATAAATGCTATCTTCATAGGTCCTCTCACTTATCAACGCGATAATGAGGACCCATCTTCTCTTCCCCTTCTGTATCCAGACATGATCGAAGAGGATTCGCCTTTGATTAATGTTGTTGAATGCCAGGATGACGACTCCATCCTCACTTACCTTGGCGCGGATGATTCTTATATTCAACGAGCCTTACCATCTGAAACCCAAACTATGCTGAACGAATCTACCATAGAAATCAATATCCACACGGAGGAGGATCCTCACATTGTGAAGATTGGACAATCCCTTAACACATCAGAACAAGCCGCCTTTACTACCTTTCTCCGTGCTCGTAACCAAGCTTTCGCATGGTCTTACGCTGACATGCCAGGAATTGATCCCACTATCGCCGTCCATAACATCACCCTAAACCCCGATTCCAAACCAGTCAAACGGAAATTGAGAAAAATGCATCCACGCATTGCTCTCTTGGTCAAAGAGGAGCTCCAACGACTCCTTTCTGTTTCCTTCATCTTGCCTATTGACTATCCTCAATGGATTTCTAACATCGTACCTGTCACTAAAGTGACAGGGGGACTTCAGATATGCACAGATTTCCGGGATCTTAACCTCGCTTGCCCCAAGGATGACTTCCCCCTCCCAAGCATTGATCAACTTGTTGATCTCACTGCGGGCCATGAAATGCTTTCTCTCATGGATGGCTTTTCAGGATACAACCAAATTTTGGTTGCCCCTGCCGATCAACACAAAACTGCCTTCATAACTCCTTGGGGAACCTTCTGTTATCGTGTCATGCCATTTGGCCTTAAGAATGCTGGTGCTACCTATCAGCGGGCTATGACCTACATTTTTCATGACATTATGCACACTATCCTTGAAGACTATGTCGACGATCTTCTCGGCAAGTCTAAACATCGTAGTGAACATCTCAATGTTTTAACCATTATTTTTGATCGCCTGTTACAATATTCTGTCCGCCTTCAACCGAAGAAATGTGTCTTTGGTGTTCTTTCGGGAAAACTTCTTGGCTTTATCGTCTCTTTGCGTGGCATTGAGGTCGATCCATCTAAAGTCAAAGCTATCCTAGAAATGCCCCCACCCAACAATCTCAAACAATTGCGTAGTTTACAAGGTAAGCTCCAATCTATCCAACGTTTCATCTCCCAACTTTCGGATCGATGTCAACCTTTCCATCACCTCCTTAAAAAGGATATTGCATTCCAATGGAGCGGAGAATGCCACCAAGCCTTTGACTCTCTCAAAATGTATCTCTTACAGCCACCTGTGCTTATCCCACCTCAAGACGACCGCCCTTTCTACCTTTACCTTTCCGCCACCGACCACGTTGTAGGAGCCATGCTTGCACATCGTGACTTTGAGAATCGCGAACAAGCCGTTTATTATATAAGTCGTACGTTGGTGGACTATGAGACTAGGTACACACATATAGAAAAGTTATGCCTAGCCCTATCATTCGTGGCCACCAAACTCCGAAACTACCTTCTAAATCACAAGACTTTCGTCATCACCAACACGGACCCCATCCATTACATGTATGCCAAACCTCATCTGAACCAACGCATTGAGAGATGGCTCATGCTTCTCGCCGACCTCGACCTTGAGTTTGTCCACCAGAAATCAATCAAAGGACAAACCATCGCAGACCAACTTGCGGAAGCTCCCTTACCTGGGGAACAATTTACCAATTTTACATTTCTCGACGAACTCATCGCTACTCTTTCACTCCGGGAAGAGTTGTATCAAATGACCCTCTTCTTCGATGGATCTAAATGCCAACGCGGCGGAGGAGCCGGCATTGTTCTCATTCCTCTCGACACTGAACCTATGCCTCTTTCATTCCGGCTTGATTTCCCTTGCACTAATAATACAGCGGAATACGAGGCCCTTGTTCTAGGTCTCCAAGTTGCGTTACACTTAGGCATCAAATCTATCAACATTTTTGGCAACTCTCAATTGGTAGTCAATCAAGTTATGGGCGTCTACCAATGCAAAAATGAGGAACTTCAAAAATACAAACACTACGTGGATTCACTTCTAGCCTTATTTACTCATTATTCTATACAAACCATTCCACGCTCCACTAACAAATTTGCGGACACTATGGCTTGCTTAGCCTCGCAAATTCCCGCTGCACCAACTGACTCTGAATTATTCGTCGTGGTCCAACAACTTTTTGTCCCATCCTATTCAACCCCGGTAGTTTGTATGATAAATACTGTGTCTACTAGTTCGCAGGATACCTAGTACCACCAATTTCACGACTACCTTACAATCTCTGTCCTCCCACCTGACCTTACTAGTAACGGCAAACGTGCTTTTCTTAAAAGTGTTTCGTATTATGTTGTCATGGGGGGACTCCTCTATAAATGTGGCTTTGATGGCATCCTCCTTCGTTGTCTAACTGGTGCGGAGGCCACTCATACCATCCAACAGGTCCATGACGGTATTTGTGGTGGACATTTTAGCGGCCTTGCCGTGGCCAAACGAATCCTTTGCCTTGGTTATTATTGGTCTATTCTCAATAACGACTGCTACGAATATGTTAAGCGCTGTGTTATGTGTCAGCAACATGCCAACCTTCAACATACTCCTAGCCACCCGCTCCAGGTCGCTCGAGATCTTTGGCCCTTCTCACAATGGGGTTTAGACCTTATTGGTGAGATTCACCCGACCTCTTCACAACGTCATCGTTGGATAATCACAGCGACCGAATATTACACAAAATGGGTGGAGGCTATTCCACTCATTTCAATCAAAAAAGAAAGAATTGTCGAATTCATTAACCATCACATTATCTGTCGTTTTGATATTCCTCATCGCCTAATAACAGATAATGGAAAATCTTTCAAAAACAAGTTGTTGCAAGACCTTTGCGACAACTTTGGTATCAAACTTAGCTTCTCATCACCCTACTATCCACAAGCCAATGGGCAAGCCGAGTCCTCTAATAAAACACTAACCAAAATCCTCATGAAAGTTGTCAATGAATCCGGAAGAAATTGGCACGATCACATCCCCTTTGCCCTTTGGGCTTATCGCACTAGTATTCGTACCTCCACTAATGCCACACCTTTTTCTTTGGTATACGGTACCGAGGCTATTTTGCCTCTCGAAATACAAATACCCTCCCTTAGAATATCTCTTCAGGATATTCTCACCAACGATGATTTCCGCCAAGAGCGGTTAGCCCAATTGGAGCTTCTTGACGAACGTCGTCTTACAGCTCTTGATCACCTTCAAATCTATCAAAAATGCATTAAACGTGCTTATGATAAGCGACTTCATGAGCGTACCTTTAAGGTTGGTGATCTTGTCCTCAAAGGGAATCAACATGTAACCAAACTAGAAAAGAGCAAACGTGGAAAATTTGCTCCCAATTGGATTGGGCCTTATATAATCACTCACACCTATGGATCTGGTACTTATCGTTTAGCTTCGCTTAATGGTAAACCTGAGCCTGAGCCCCTTAATGCCTTGCATCTTCGACCATTCTATTGTTGAAATTAGTCCCTTGAGCTCCCATACCACCACATGCACTTGTTTCCTACATCTCGAAATAAAATCAAGCTCACCTCTCACCTCCCCTTAACGATGCCTTCCCCTTTTTAGTCTAATCCATGACTTCAACGTATTAAAATAAGCCATATTCTTATGGGATTTTCTTGAGTCAAACTTCCTACAAACCTAGATGCTTCACGTCACAAGGACATCTAGTTATCTATAGACTGCTCCCTCGAAGGACAGCTATATGCCAAAAACTATTGATGCTATTATATATATAGACTACTCCCTCGAAGGACAGCTATGCATTTAAATCATATCTGCTACTATAAATAGACTACTCCCTCGAAGGATAGCTATACACAGTCAGCCTTTATCAGAAGCTTCTCGCATTGATCAGCTTCGTGAAGACCTCAAGAATAATACAATCAATATCCCTTGTAGACTTCCCGCATCGATCAGTCTACATTCAATAAAATAAAAGCCTCATTCAAAAGGACTTTTGAGTCATGGACTTGTCTATTTAGGGTAGGTTCTCTTTCGTCAGAACACTCACTTTGTAATAAGTTCTCTGCGCCTCAGCTATACCATCCACCTCACCTCACCATTTGTTTCAACTCAAGGGACGTAATGTACGTTCGATATATTGTGATCACACAACTCTTTTCACCTATTGACTTCTCGTCTATGCACGGTACCTAGGGCTCCAAGCTCGTTCTACGTTGTGTGGTTTGTTTAGCTCTTTTCACCTACGGAGCACTCTTTCTGCTTTGCCTCGCATCTAGGATTGTGTGTTGACCTTAATCAGGACATGGTTCCCTTCTACTTGGGTAGGCTAACTTTCACTTCCCTTATACCTTTTACAACATCACCAATTCATTACCAACACCATCAACCTTACCTTTACCAATCTTAATATTTTTACCAACCAACCAATTTCCTAAACCGTACCAAATTGCCTGAATTCGCCTCTCCCTGATCCTAAGGGAGAACTACATCGGTCTGAGGCCCCTCCTTGCTTTGTGCAATGGGCTATGTAGGCAACACTTCGGAGACATGGGGTCTCCCAAGGTTAGCTCGACCATCCCCTACCATAATCTATCATGTGTGGTATAATAAATATTTTTGTCTATTTCTATTTAATCACATTCCTCTTTATCCTTTTTCAAAACACCGAAAATCAAAACACAAAAATTCTTATTTTTATCGTAACTCAAATCAACATACATATTCAGCTTTATTTAGATGTTAAACAAATACATCTTCTCTATCATCGACACGCAGGTCGGCATCCTTATTTATTCTTATACCTTGCTAACATTTACTCAGACCCTCACGCCTCATCCCGAACTAGGTGATGATCGTGATCGTCGACCCCTCTCGCCGGGCCTCTCTGTCCTCAAAGGTACCACGACTATTGGTACCGCCCACTGATCTGCCAATCTCTCCTGTAACATATGAATACGCCCTCTCGCATGGAGGACTCCAGCCTCTAGTCTCCCCGCCCGTGACTCCGCAACCGCTAACAATCCTCTTGTCTCATTCACCTGCGTTTGGAGCTGCTGAACTAAACGCTGCAGCTGATCCCTCTCTACTATAATCACAGCTATGTCAGGGCGATCGCGTACACCTCACAGCTCTGCTACCCACCATAACCTATAGGCCTCTGTCATTCCGGCATCCATTACACTGCGATCGGCTGCTATCTCCTCGGGCCCTTCTGGAGGTGTTGGCCGGGGAGGTGAGAATGCTGCCTCGGCGTCGATCCTCATATATGGTCTATAAGCCTGGGGTATATCCTGCACAAATCCAAATTGTCGCCGCACACGATCTAGAGGAATCCTCTCATACTCACCTGGCCTGTGCCCTGCGATCCACATCAATCGCTCTACACCCCTCAACTCCTCAGCTATATTCTCTGTTACCATATAGTTCCCGTAAGGCCACCAACAGATATCAGCAATCGTCACCCTCTCCCATACCTGCCTGTAATACTCAATCTTACCCGTCACGGCCTGAGATCTTGCCTCTTGTTCTGTTTGGACCCATCGTCTGAATCCCAACCTCTGTACTCCGGTTTCTCCTGACTGGATGGATCGGCCTACTGGTCGCACATAAATAATGTGCTCATAGGCCCAACAGTGTAATAAGTATGACCAATCCAGTGTCGTCCTGTGATTTCACCTGCAGGCCCATAAACCCCTGTATAACTCCGCCAAATATGCAGGTGCCCATGCAAAAGTCACGTTCCTTTCTATCATCTCCCAGATAACACACATCAATGCCTTTTGAAATCTTCCCCCTTCCGCCCTCGGTAACGCATAATACCCTACCGCTATCATTAATATCACTGCTAACCTTGTCTCCTCAGGGTGTGCTGCACACATTACCCCATATGTGAATGACAAACCTCGCTGTGTTAAGTCTCGTGCATATGGACCAAACACTTCTGTTATCGCTGCCCGCCCCGCGCCAGGTAACGCCTGATATACTAGTTTTCCTATAATGGGGAGTCTCAAAATACGAAACACATCTTCCAATGTTACTGTCATTTCACCTGTTGGCAGATAGAAGGTATTTTTCTCAGGATTCCATCTTTCAATCAATGCCTGCAACATAGCATGGTTCCGTGCAATTTGTGAATAATAGCGGATTCCACTTAACCCCAAATGATTTATCAATGTCCATTCAGCTGGTGTTACATCCGCTCAGATTCGTGACAACAGTGCCGGTACACTATCATTCATCTTTATCCCTGCCTCTGCCTGCATACGTTACAAAAACAAATACCCGTTCAATAAATCAAATCACCACGAGTTTTTTCTCACATTCTGGAAATCCCTACAGTAACCGGTATCGGTTATAAATAACCGGTACCGGTCAGTAACCGATATCGGTTACACCTAACTGGTATCGGTCACTTCCAATTACATACATCTTGCCTAAAACAACCACCTACGACAATAAATTGATCGTTTATTCCTTTCTATATACACAGACATACCCAAAACCCCGAATTACCTACCCCATAACACTCACCTCATCTATACCCCTGGCTATCATGTTGTCTTTCTCATATATGCTTACCTATTCTCCTCTAGCTCATTCCCAAAACATACAGTAGTTAAATCACAAACAATCTAATACCTCTTGGGTTGCAGCAGCTTGAGGTGGCCCTTGTCTTCCCTCTTGTCCCTGCCTGCTGGATGCTTCTCCTCGTTCTACCATGATCACCACCCTTTTCAACTTTGTCTTTCTGCCTTCTGAATCTCGGATCACATTCACTTTCCTTGTCTCTTTTCTCCTTATCACTCAAATCTCTCATGCAAAAACCTGTCTCAGTCATCAAAAAGCGTCGCGTTCGCGTATTTAACCTCTTGCATGGCTCTAAAATTAAAACTTAAGTTGCCACCCTAGCTTTTCTATTTTTAGAAAAGCTCATACCTAAATAACCGGTATCGGTTACTTAACCGATATCGGTCTATCAGCTACCGATATCGGTTCCTTAACCGATATCGGTTACACACCTATCTTTTCTCAACAGCGTTCTTTTCTTCATTTCTCACCTAAATTTTTGTCGCGCCCGCCTCTTTTCCTGCATAAACAACACAATTTACCACATTTGTTCATCCACCACACATAGCATTACAATTTCATTAACATCATTTATTTTATACAAATACACAAACCATCAACTACGGATATCAAGAAACTATCAATCTATACATCATTTGGATCCAACTCATCAGTTACATATATCACAATGTCACAAAACCACCAATTCATCACATAACCTGACATTCATATATACGTACAAAAAAAACAAAAACATCAGCATCATCCATCTATCAACATGTCAATTAAACTCATCACACATTCTATATATTACCAGCCATTAACCAAATATTTAAACACATTTTGAACACTGCATGTGGATCAAAACATCGTCTCTCTCTCTCTCTCTCTCTCTCTCTCTCTCTCTCTATATATATATATATATATATATACAAGTTTTCAAAAATACAATGTGCCCTACATCGGGGCCTCTGTGATCTCATCATACAACAAAGCCGGCACGCAGGCCGCAATAACTGTCAAAAAAAATCTCGACTCGGCTCGCAGGCCGGTCCCTCGTATCAAAAATAGCTATATACTCGGCTCGCAGACCGGTCTCCACTATACAACCCCTACTCGGCTCGCAGGCCGGTATACAATAAATGAATGAATGAATACATGAATAATACATAGGCACGCAGGCCTCTATCAATACACCCGGTTCGCAGACCGGTGCCCATCTCTAAAATACAACAACCATGTCTGGGATCTCTCAGCTCTCCCCACCGCCCTCGGCACCTCTCCCCGCTGGTCCCTGTGGTGCCTCTCGCCTCCTGCCCGTCACGGACACGCCAGCTGTGGCTGCACCTCCCTGAGATCTCTGGCTGTGAGAGGTCTCTACCCTATGCGCTGCATAAGCCTGATACTCGACTCCGGTACCATCAAGAATATCCTGATAATATCGGGCCTCTGCTCTAACCTCCATATAGCACTCTCGAGCCACTGACGGAGCTGGGGCTGGTCCCCTGGCACCTACAACCAATGCCCCCTGAGCCTGTGCTAGTGCTGCCGGTGGTGCCTATGGCCGCGGTGGTGCCGGTACCTATGCTGCTGCCTGTACCTGCACCTGTGGCTGTGGTGCTGGTGGTGGTGCTACCTGTGCCTGTGCCTGAGCCTGGGCTAGCTGCCCCTGTAAGACACCTATCTGTGCCTGTGCCGCAGCTAGCTGCCCCTGTAAGAGCTGCACCTAACCCCTGAGCTGATCTCTCTCTCCTATAACTGCAGCCAAGTCTGGCTGTGCAGGCGGTACTATCCTGGCTGCCCTCTGCCCAGCCCACCACACCCTGTATGATCCCGTGCACCCAGCATCATCTACACCCTCACCTGCTGACCTCTCCGCTACCCAATCTGGATCCAAAGGCTATGGTGCAGGCAGTGGGGCCTCTACATCATCCCTCCTGTACTGAGGGAAGGGAGGTGGCTCGTCCTGTCGCAGCCCCATCTGCCTACGTACCCTCTCCAGGGGTATCCGCTCGTACTCTCCTGGCCTCCGTCCTGCTATCCAGAATGTGTACTGGATTAGGCGCAACTGTAAGCGGGCTCCTCTGCCAGGGTGGTGACCTCTATAGGGTCTCCATACAATGTCTACTGCTGTAAGGCCCTCTAGCAAATGTCTATAGTATGCCACATCCCGACCTGCAACAACTGCTCGTGGCTGGCCCACGACCCCCAACCACCTCTGAAAGCCATATCGGTATATGACCTGTGGCCCTGGCTGCTGGGGTAACCCTACTGGCCTGATGCATACGATGTGCTCGTATGCCCAACAATGCAACAAAAATGTAGAGCAAATACCGAATCGCCTCCTCCGGCGATAGCCCCATAGCTCCCTGTACAATTGCACCAGATATACTGGTGCCCAGGCGTAACAGGTGTGCTCCTCCACCATCTCAAGCAGCACCCCCATCAATGCTCGTGGGAAGCGGCCTCCCTCTGAGTCCGGGAGGGCGAAGCAGGTGATCCCAACCATCATCAACACAGCCAGTCGTGTCTCGTGTCGATGCGCACGGTACATGTCACCGTACCCGATACTCACGCTATGGTAGGTCAGTAGCGCGGTTGCATCCCCAAAAACCTACAGTATGCTGTCCATGGCAGTCTCTGAATCTACCTGGAAGACTGCCTCTCCCTCGATAGGTAACCGAAGGATGCGATACACATCCTCCAATGTGACGGTCATCTCCCCAGTCGGGAGATGGAACACATTGGTCGCCGGATCCCATCTCTCGATGAGGGCGACCATCAGGCTGTGATCTCTCTCTATCGCTCTGTACCTCTGGACTCCACCGAGTCCCACCTCGCGCATGATGGCCCAATGAGCCGCAGATACGTGTGGCCTCATCCGCACCAACAGCGGGGGCATCCTATCCCGCATCGTCAACTGCTGACGTGCCTGCAAAACCAACCCACATCCTTAGACCTACTCTTTATTACAACATCTACTTTATCATCTAAACACCCTTTTTTATCCCCCCCGACCATACCCCGACTCTCTACCACCCCCCTCTAGCAACCTACCACCCTAAAAACCCAAAACCATCCCACCCTAAAACCAACAAAAACAAAACCCAAACAAAACCAACCCCAACATGCAAAACCAACCCCAACACAAAACCAACTCCCACACAAACACCCCCAACCCAACACCCACAACCCAACCCAAAAAACCCAAAACCCAACCCTACATCAAACCCTTCTCCCACCTCCACCTCAAACCCAACCCAAAAACCCAAAACCCAACCCTACACCAAACCCTTCTCCACCCCTAACCCAACCCCCACACAAACCCTTCTCCACAACCAACCCACACCCACCCACAACCCAACCCAACCCCCACACAAACCCACCCCAACCCACACCCACCCACCACCCAACCCAAAAACCCAAAACAACCAACCCACCCACACAACCAACAAACCAAAACACACAAGCCACCGACGCCAGCCGATACATGACCGACGCCGGTCACCAACAACACTCCCTTTCCCTAAAATTTTGCGACCGATGCCGGTCGCTTAGTGACCGACATCGGTCACTGTCTTCTCCCGGAGACGAACCCCCGCGCGGCCCCCAAAACCCATTTTTTTACCTATTTCTACCCATCTACCCACCCAAATACCCTAAAAACTTACCCACCTACCCACCTTAGCCTATCTAGCCTATCTACCCTCTCCCTTTTTCAAATCATTTCCATTTTCTCATTATTTCCTAAAAAAGGTTAATTCCTACCCAAACCCCCAATTTAGCATAATACAACCAAATCACCAAATTAAAGAGTTTCGAATCTACCCGAACGACGACACGTCGTCGTGGTGGGATGGGTGGTGGCGGTCCAGCTGGTCCAGCCCCTCCAGCTCCTCCTGCCTGTGCCATGGCTCCAATCCTGATCTGCTGGGTCCCCGGCCAATCAACTGCTGCCTCCTCCTTAATCGGGCCCACTATCAACTCTCTCCGCCAATACAATAGCTCCACCTCACTCAATCAAGCCTCTAATCTCAACTCTCCACGTCAGACAAGTCGATTTGGTTTGCAAATAACAAAAGTGACAATGACAAGCCGTATTTTTCTTTTTATAGGTTTTTCGCCTTTCACCGATATCGGTTTCATTTTGCCCTAAGGAACCGGTATCGGTCCCTTAACCGATATCGGTCATGCAGAATCGACATCGGTTCTCTACCCAACTTTCACCCCATTCTTTGCCCTTATTTACTCCTTGCCTCTTTTTCACCAATATCACCTCTATCCACCTTTGCTGCACACCATTTGTTCACTTGTCCGGCCTGACCTAAGGCCTCAACCTACCTATTCGGCCCGACCCAAGGCCTCAACCTACCTATTCGGCCCGACCCAAGGCCTCGCCCTACCTATTTGGCCTGACCTAAGGCCTCAACCTACCTATTTGGCCTGACCTAAGGCCTCAACCTACCTATTCGGCCCGACCTAAGGCCTCAACCTACCTATTCGGCCCGACCCAAGGCCTCAACCTACCAATTTGGCCCGACCCAAGGCCTCGCCCTACCAATTTGGCCTGACCCAAGGCCTCAACCTACCTAATCGGCCCGACCTACCCTCAACCTACCTATTCGGCCCGACCCAAGGCCTCAACCTACCTATTCGGCCCGACCCAAGGCCTCGCCCTACCCCATTTGGCCCGACCCAAGGCCTCGCCCTACCAATTTGGCCTGACCCAAGGCCTCAACCTACCAATTTGGCCCGACCCAAGGCCTCAACCTACCTATTCGGCCCGACCCAAGGCCTCAACCTACCTATTCGGCCTACCTACGGCCTCAACCTACCTATTCGGCCCGACCCAAGGCCTCAACCTACCTATTCGGCCCGACCTAAGGCCTCAACCTACCTATTTGGCCTGACCCAAGGCCTCGCCCTACCTATTTGGCCCGACCCAAGGCCTCAACCACCATTTGGCCCGACCCAAGGCCTCAACCTACCAATCCCCGACCCAAGGCCTCCCTTTACCCTTCTGGCCCGACCCAAGGCCGCAACCCAACAACTTGGCCCGACCCACGGCCGCACCACTTCCATCGACCCAAAATCAACCTACACTTTTATCGTAGTTTTTTGCAATCGAGCCTCACCTTAGGCATGATTAGGGTCCTTGACTTGATCTGTCGACCAACTTTGCCCAGACCTAGACCGTGACGTTTATCTCAACCAAACCAACCTTTTGGTACTGCCGAACATGCCTAAACGTTCCTGTACCTTACCTGTTATATACCCTGGGGCTACTTCCTATGCCTTGGATACCAGGATTATATCACCCTTGTTTGGATAAACTATCGACCTTTGCCTCTGCACTGCTAGTTTGCTCGTCAAATCATGTACCCTAGTCGTACTATTGCATTTCAATATGCGTCTGCTTCCTTGAACCTACCCCACCATCTTACCATCCCCTCTACCCCATTTACCCGTTATCAACCCTATCCCTGATTTCCCGTTCACTCAATCTGTGATAGATTTGAGGGGGATTACCTATACCCTTAACAGGAGTAACCACTTCATATTATTGTCCGTGCAGCTTTACAAAACAAGCTACACGACAATAAGGGGCTAATGTAGACACCAAATTTGTGTCTTACGACCCCTTGTGACCCGCATCTCATCTCGCAATCTAACCTCATCACCTAAACCTTACACAATTATTTATTAATTACCTTATAATTGATAAATCCACATCACCTTACCCGCCACCTCACTTTGCCACCTCATCATGACCTAGCCCTAACCCTAAACTAACCTAATTAAGACCCATGACTTGGTCTAGACTCACATCCATAACTAATGCCTCCTTACTCGCACCCAAAGCCGACCTTCTAGCCACTTGACCAAGCCCGCAACTGATCTCTCGGGAGAAAAGCAGGGAAGGTGGGCTATTTTACTAAAAATAGCCTACTTTTTCCTTACCGATACCGGTTCCTACTCGACCGCCGTCGGTTACGTAACCGCCATCGGTTCCCTGTAAATGGGCTCCCCAAACCAAAACAACGGATCGGATTTTCATTTTTGGGAGATCAGTCGAATGATTTTTGAAACAACAGAGATCATTGGGAGCGAAAACAGAGTCCAGATCTTCACTTGACCAAGCAGAGATGAGTGGAAATACCAGAAGTGTTTACAGTAGAGGAGATCAACTTGCATCTTCGTCAAAACCAGTAAGTCACATCTTGCATGTCCTCTGTTATAACATTTCTTATGCTCTTTGAATTTCAGTCCTCCTAAATCCAGTCTCTGAATCCACTACCCAAGTGTCATTGCATCTAACTGTTATTCTTTTGCTCTAATCTCCCATCATTCATCCATACCAGCCTCATCACCTCATTTCCTAATACCACCGGTATAAACAGTAACCTTACCAACACCAAGAAACACAAACACCCCACCAAAACAACCCAGTCAACCTACAGGTCCTAGACCCAACCGACGGCGGTTACCAGAAACCGGTATCGGTTACCCTGACTATAACCAGAAGCCAGCCTTCTCCTACTAGTTTCAATCAAGTAATCTAATTGATATTTTGCAGTCTTTTGTGTTAATTCATATTAGCAGGGGAACTGACCACCTTCGAAAGGAAGTTTTATATTTCCTGGGCCCAAGGCAGTTTCCTCATTTATTGTTTAATCAAAATCTTGTGGTCTTGTGTTCTTATTTGCAGGTAGTCCTTCCAAGACAAAAAGGAGTTCTTCGCAATCAGCCTGATCTTTCTCTACGGTACGCGCACACCATCTCGACATTCTACAGGTATTCCTCCTAGCACCTAACTCTTATCTGTTTCTATAGGAACGAGTCATTCCGAGTGAAACAACATGTGATAGTATGTAGATGATATTTCCCCTTATAATTTCCATCTAGAATAATATAGCGTATGTTGTGTATATATATGGATCTCTTATTTGAATTTCAACACTAGTGACCCAAATGGTCGACTATGATCTTGTGATAAGGATAATAAAACTAGAAAGGCTGACCACAAATGTCAAGAAAGTGTAAAAAGAACAAAGAGGGCATGAGTTCCCAGAATGGATAGGAGCATCTGGGCGCTAGTGTCTAGAATGGATGCTAGTGTCCTGGGATAAATGATGACAGATGTGAAATAATGATAGACAGGGATCCCTATGACTTGACCAGAACTAGGAACAAAAATGACATATGTGAGAGAGGAAGACAATAGAAACAATCAAAACAAACAGATGGACAAGGGATTGTGTCACCAGTGAATGATTTTCTTACTTAAGATCCATGCATATAAACAACATATTGACGACATATTAAAATAGTAATATGTGTGTGATTTTGTGTCTATATTTTCCCCCCTTTATGGTATTTGAATGAAATTCAAGTACTTTAAAGGAAGTAAGGAACATACCTGTATAGATTTTATAGAAGCCATGTTACAAAGTACACGTAGAATGTAAAAAACTTGTAGAGTGGTGAACCATGGATCAACATTTTGACCCATATGGTGCGAGTGGAGATAGTGAATCGTCATAAGGAGCACTTGGAGAAATAGTTGAGATGATTCAGAGACTTTGGATATTTTGAATTGTTGTAAAAGGAGATTGAAGAGGTAGGTAGTGATCAATTCCCAACCCAATTTTGTTTGTAAATGGGAGGATTTGGGCATCCTGTCGCCAGAGGAAGAGTGTTTGGGAGATATTTCTAGTTTTACTCTCCATCCATGACTACATCCCCAAAAGGTCCAACCCCTACAGATGGATAAAGACTAAATTTAGTTCTGATTAGTTCCATTTGAAAAAGTGTTTTTTCCAATTGAAGAACCCACATAGGAACAGTATATGAAAGGAAAGGGAATCTCATTTCCGCCACTCCTATAGTAACAGGTGTTCTGATTTGAATAATTCTAGATGGATTCTAAGATAGGTCATTTGGAAGTGATAGTAATGTAATGCAGCTCCCAAGTTAGGTCATCTAGGAGAGATAGTAAAGTAATGTGGCTCCCAAGTTAGGTCATATGGGAGAGGTAGTAAAGTATGCTTGTTTAACTGATTGATTGATTTTATTGAATGATAGAATATTTCTTTGAGATTCTGTACTTAGTAAATTAATCACAGAGAGGTTTTGGTGTTTTTTCCCTAGATAAGGTCATTGGGGGAATAGATTTTGAAATAGTAGAAAGTATTGATTATAGTATATAATGATTTTTCCTTTGTTGAAATGAGATCAAAGAAAGTTGTAATAGTAATGTATTAGGAATGTCGATTGATTATATTGTGACCTAAGAGGTATTATGGGATGATCCTGGTTATATACCCCCCTTTCGGTGAAAGGGTGAATGGTGGAGAAATGAGCATTGAGTTGGAAGCAAGACGTATAAGATGTTGTAATCTAATATAGTATTGGATAATAAAGTCATAGTGTGAATATATATTGAATATTATAGGTGTTGTATGTGGGTATGAGATGTTGAAACATGTATAGTATGGTGATAGATGAAAATATGATTCGTATGGCACAAACGATGAGAAAAATGGAGTTACAAGGCTCAAGTTATGAGCAAAACTGTGCAATGTGTATTAGTTGAAAAAGTGGTTGCAAATAATGACTATAGTATAGGAAAAATTGGAATTACTATATATAGTAATGGTGAAAAGTGAATAGTATTTCATTTGTATCGAGATTAATTGAAATTTAGAGCTCTGAGCTATGAGGATGCCACATGTTAGAGCAACAAGTTTGACTAGATTTGAGAGTGTAGCAATGGTTGTGGCTTCGCAGATGACCAATGAGTTGGTAAGTGTGATGTTTTTTAGAAAATTGTGTCGAATATGTCTATTCTCGTCAATTTTAGGAAAAATTGATTTATTGTCTTTTTTGGCGTTTCGGACCTGGGCAGAAGTGGTCAAGGCAATTTTGTCCTTGGGGACAATAGCACCCATTTGCAAGTGCTAGTGACCTACTTATGGGCACCCCTAACTTGCTCCTAGGCATTGGCATCCCAGAGTAGGGATTGGACACTATTTTATCAACTGTTGATATGTTAATCAGTTTAATGTTATGATAAGTGATTTTGGTAGTATGTATAGTGTACTAATGCAAGAATTTTGTTGCTTTTTGTGTTGTGCAGAGGGATATACACTCAAGAGAGTTTCGAGTGAGCTGCCATTTGAGTACATTGATTACGTTGGGTTATCAAATGCTGAGTGGGATATATTGGACCATGTCATCTTGCGGCACATTGCTAGATTGGGGGAGGTACCACATAATATGCCTATGTTGACTACTTTGTGCGATAGATGGTATGCGAATACTTGTACATTTTTTTTGCCTACTGGTGAGATGACAGTGACCCTAAAGGATGTATACTAAATATTACGGTTGCATATTATAGGAGAGACAGTACATGTGATGACTATAGTGGATTCCCAGAGACAGATGAGGGCAGTGAGGTGGTATTTTACAAGGACATGAGTATAGATAGAGACTTATATCAGTTTAGAGGTGATATTGAAATCCAATGTTCCATGGTTATGGAATTTTATCGTAGTGATTATAGCATCGTCAGTAGTAGTGGAGGTAGGTGGAGTTGGTATATTATATAAGATGCATGATATTTGTTGCAGTATAGAGGAACATGGGACTAGGTATGCATGGCTGCAGTGCGTATTGGCCCACTTGATAGAGATTTGTATAGATTCACTCAGGACGATCATGGAGGTGGAATAGGAGCGACGACTTTATTGCACATATGGGCATATGAGGACATCGTGATATTAAGGCAATTGAGTGGGCCACAAGCCAATTGGGCTCAACCCAAGATATTTTTTGTGAGGTTGGTAGGCACCCGTAGTAGGAGATTGGATACGACTACCTATAGGTTGATGCTAGATCAGATGGGCCCTGAGGCCATTACATGGAGACCGTATAGAGGCTATGGTGGATAGGTAGAGGACGATGTGGAGTTGTGGTGCATTCGACACACCATGTGGTTAGAGGATCACTTCCCAGGGGTGACATAATTGTTTCAGGGCGAGTTAGTATCTAGATAGTTTGGCATGGCCTAGGATGTGCCCCCAGAGCCATATATATGGTTGATATCTACTAGAGAAATGAGATGAACATGAGCGATGTCTGGCCTGATAGGAGCACAACTAGTGCATCATAGTCTAGATCAAGTAGATGTGGCTATAGAGACTATACAGGTTAATGATGTGAGGTGCACCCAGGACTATAGTGAGTGGTAGGTGACACATTGATGGGTGTTGTTATTCCCTATAGTAGTGGATGCTTTTAGTGATATGATAGTTGGAGGTGTAGAGGGGAAAGAACCTACCCCTGATGTAGATGGTGTAGCAGCGGCACGAGTTGAACGTAAGTATGTTCATTGTTATTTGCTAGTTGTTGTTTGTTTATTATATATTGTGAAGGTATGCAGTAACTAATGGTGGTTTTTATGATTGCGATTGATGCCTATAGGTCATTGATTTTAGATTCATCAATACGCACGTTGATGCAGAATGTGCCTCCATATGTGTTCATGGGAGGTGGTATACTAGAGATATTTTATGTTATTGCGAGTGAGCATGCCCATTTGTTCGAGATGGTGACTATAACAGTAGCCACATGTACCATGTTATTAAGCAAGCGCGATGAGGTGCGTGTAGAGACTGAGCAAGCTAGACAGGTCGTAGGAGAAGTATCCTTAGTTCAGGATGTTTTTGCTAAATATGTGGAGCTATAGGTTTGATTTTCATAGTAGATGATTGAGATCATGATATTACAGAGTCATTTGGAGAGATATAGAGACAAAGATCAACAGTGTAGAGTGAGCGGCGAAGCTTCTAGTTCTAGAGCACTCGTTATTGTATATAGTGATAGTGATGATGATGTATGATGTATTGTATATGTTGTAATTATGTATGGGGGATTTCCCTCCAACAATTGTATTTTGGAACTGATGATTTTTTATGAGATATATATATATATATATATATATATATTGACTTGTGTTGATGTGTCGTTTATTGTTGATGTGCATTGTTCACTATGTGATGATGATGATATGTTTTGGCTAGTGATTGTGTAATGTGATAGATTGTATGTGCATTTTTGAAATGTTTGCTTTGATTTTTGGCTAGATAAATAATTTATGTGAAGAAATATGTGTGATAGATCATAGAAAACTTATGTATGCGATGTAATGTTGTAGAGTAATAAAAATAGCAATAATGATTTGTTGATAATCGAATAATGATGAGATGTAAAATAATGGTCGTAATAGAAAATGATGAAAATAAAGGGGGGAAGAACAACAATTGTCCCCCAGTGTGAGAATGAGGTTCATTTATAAATGTCCCCTCAACAGTCAATAATGAGCCATATAACAATAGTGCATCATCGAGAAATGGGTTTGTCATGTGCAAGGAGATACTAGAAAAGATATGATATTAAGCGCATAACATGAGTTGTGAAAGGAGAGGTTCATTGATATAGTATTCCCTCAATAGTCAAGTGTGAACCATATCATTGGAGTGCATCATAGGGTAATGAAATATGAAGTGGATGCCATCTACTAGAGATTAAGAGGCCTACAAGGCATGGATGGAGCATGTGAAACAACAACAACAGTGTGAGAAAAGGTTCCAAATTGGATGCTAGATGGAATGGGACTAAGAATAGAAGGTTTAGTGGGAGGAAGTGTGGAAGCAAGAGGCTTAGGAGGATAATGAGGTAGTGTAGCAATTTTTAAAGAATGAGATGATGTAACCATAGGTGTATTTGATGGAGGACGCATATGGATGATGACCTTAGGAGGTGGGTAGATGACTACTTTAGATGGAGGTGAAGAAGACAAGTGGATAGTGGTGGAAGCACGCATATACGCAATAGGAGAAAGAGAGCACTCATGATAGGGGGAGATGAAAAGAATGAAACATTTGTCTTCTAATTTTTGTAAGTGATCATGGAGAGCATAGAAATCATTATCACGACGGCCATTGATACAGTGGAGATTGTAGAAAGGGCAGCCACGTTGGCGTTACAAGCAGTGATGTGGATGATTCTCGGTAAAAGATAAGTGGATTAAGTGTTTTTCAAGTAAAGCATTCAATGCATCATGAGGTTTTTCATTATGTGAGAATTGCAATGGTTCATGAGTAGGAAGTCAAGAAGACTTAGGTATATGCCGACACAATGGAGGAGAAGAATGACACTTACGAGGAGGAGATGGTGACTGGGGAGGAATCTTAATGGATGGAAGAGGAGAATAAGTAGTATACAATGAAGTAGTAGAAGTAGAAGGGGGTGGTATAATATGTGTAAAAATTAAATCTTGTTCTAATTCAACGAGTTTTTAACATAAGAGCATAAAATATTCACATGTATCATACAAGATTTTTTCTTTCAATGTAGGAACTAAGCCATGACAAAAGATAAATTGATTTTCTAAATCAATGGGCTGAAATAATAACTAATGCATACAAGAATTAAAGTGTAAAATGTAATCTACAATTGGTTATTTATTCCCTTTATGCAATGAAGGCAAGCATTCATATGTGAGCTTAGGACCATTGTTAGTAATAAATTGGCAAAGAAAAACATCCTTCATATTATAATAAGTACTAATGGATCCATATGAAAAATGGGTATACCATTGGAGTGCATGATCAATAAGGCTATGATGAAATGCTTTGACTAACAATCAATCATTAGAATAAGTAGACATGGTTGAATGATAATGCTTGAGATGTAAATAAGGATTTTCAGTGCCATCGAAATATGAGAAATTAGGCATAATGAAGTCCTTTGGGAAATAAGTATTGTGAATATTTTTAGGAATAGGATTGTCATGCAAAGAATTATTTTCAATGGAAGAATAATAGGATTTACTTTCAAGAGTGAGGGTATGAACTTGAGATTGCAAAATTCTAAAAACATGCATAAGAGATATAATATCATGTGAAGGAATGGTTGGTGAAGTAATAGGCATATTGAGAGGTTGGATCTTACCATTTTGAGTGATCATGGGAATGTGAGAAGAAGGAGGGGGTGTGGTAGGATGAGAAGGAGGTGAAAGAGGTGGAGAAAGAGGTGGAAGAGGGGGATGAGAACATGGTTGCTCTATGGGAACACTAGATGTAGACTCAAGAGATACAATGAGAGGTGTACTAAGGTTAGGAGTAACATCGTTATGAGAAAAAGTTTCAAAAGTATAAGAAAGAGGCAGAATAAGAGGAGAGGAACATGGAAGATCTATGAGAATACTAGAAGTAGACTCAAAATATATGATAATAGGTGTACTAGTGGTAGGATTAAAATAATCATGAAATAAAAACTTTAGAAAGAGAAGAAAGAGGAGTAGTAAATTGACATTCAACAGTCTTAAGATAAGTAACATCATCACTAACATGTTAATGATCAGAAAAATAATCGACATCACTATCATACATATTTTCACAAGCAAGTATTTCATCAAGACTATGATCAGCATATAAATAAGTGGTAGGATTAGTAATATTAGATCTATCATTGCATTCATTAGAAGAACTTTCAGAAGTAGGAAGAGTAGGAGATACAAATTTGCATTCATCTTGACTACTATTATAAATAACACCATGCACATGTACATTTTCAACATTAGAAGTAAAAGTATTGGCATCCATATTATCACAATCAAGAACGTGACCAAGAAAATAATCTACAATAATATCATCATGTGCTATAATAAGAGTAGAAAAGGTACAACAATATGGATGACTATGGAAGAGCAAGGAAAACATGAAGTTAATTTTTGTTCAGGAGAGACTGTGCAAATGTTAGATTTTTCAAAGTTAGTAGGAAGGTTGTTTTAGAAAGCAATAAGTTATTGAAGGACATATTAATCACATTGAGGGTTTAGATAAAGGTCGAAAAATTTAGATTGCACAGAAGCATCATCAAAACAGATTGCAAGCATGTATCAGCTATATTATGCTCAGGAGACGAGGACCTCTCCTTTGCCATGAGGGATTTGGGGATCCTAGGGCAATAATTTTGAAGGAAATTAGGTTCACCAAATGATTTAATAAAAATTGAATTAAATCTAATTTCAGAGTAACTAATATGCTAAAATAAAATAGAGGTATAAATGTTAAGCACTTAAGCAATGTAAAACTATAAGCAAATACGAGAGATAGATGACTTAGCTAAATCTTGCAGTACCTAGAACTAGTCTAGGAAGTGTAAAGTGTTAAACAAAGTTTGAACTATGTCGCAACTACTCTCTATAAAATTTGAATTCTAATAATTATACCAAACAGAGGTTCATGGTGTTGTATAAGGGTGCATGGGTGCTGGTGACTATTCATAGTCGTTGGTGAGTGTGCAGAAGCTTAGAATCTGCTTTCTTCTGTGTCGTCAGGGTTTCGTTATCACTTCCTATAATTTTCCTGGTATTTACTCTTTTATTTTTTAGGGTACCTATAACCTACAACACAAACCCTAGCTACCTACACAAGCTCACAAAAACATCAAATTGGAATGAAAAATGTTATATGTGAAGTCGGACTGGCCCCGATGGTCACCCGATGAGAGAGCTTATGACTGACTGGTGTACTACATTTCAAACTCCATGTAGTTCTGTGTGCTTGTGTTTGTAATAATGTCCTTAGGTTTCCTATGTGCCAATGATGCCAAGATAACGGGATTGTAGCTAGAGAAGATGAAAATGTGTGATATGGAATTGAGCACTTCACCTTCCTATGCAATGTATGCATCCCAAAAATATAGTCCCTTTGATGGTAGTGATAGTATGTAGATGAGATTGTCCCTTAGAATTTCCATCTAGAATAATAGAGTGTATGTTGTGTATATATATGGATCTCTTGTTTGAATTTCGACACTAGTGACCCAAAAGTATGAATATGAGATAGCGATAAGCACAAGAAAACTAGAAAGGATGACCATAAATGTTAAAAAGTGTAAAAAGAAAAAAAAACCAAAATGGATAGTAGGGCTTGGGCGTTAGTGTCCATAATGGGAGCAAGTGTCCTAAGACAAATAATGACAGATGTGAAAAGAATGATAGATAGGTATCCCTGTGACGAGACCAAAACTGGGTACAAAAATTATAGATGTGGGAGAAAAAGAAAAAATAAAGAATCAAAACAAGTGGATGGACAAAGGATTGCATCACCAGTGAATAATTTTCTTACTTAAGATGAACGTATATGAAAACATACTTGATGGCATAGTAAAATAGTAATATTTATGTGATTTTATGTCAAAAATATCCAAAATTCACCTACTTTTGATACATGTAAACATACATCCCCTTCATTATTACTATATTTAAATGGAATTTCTAGTGTCAACGTATATGAACCTAGTAGACATGTAATTATATACACCATCAATTATTATCAAGGATATACTGAGTCAATGTGGTATGTTGAGACCCCTTGACATGCCCTTATATATAAAAAGTATCTTACAGTGTGTGCATGTAAATTTCCCTTAATTTTATATGTTTTTCAATTATCTACACAACAAAAGGAATGAAAATGCAAAAAAATATTGACATTAGCATTATTGATCAACATATACTTCATTTTAGATATCCTATTATCACATTTTCTTAATGATCTTTGCATCCCAATACCCTTTTTCTTCCAAATATTTGACAAAATGGAATGTTGTTCATATGTGTCTTTTCAGAAAAGGAAGAGTATTGTATATGTCCCACTAGAATTTTTTTCATGCTTGGAAATCTCTTTTTCCATCACCTTGTTCATTTCCCCTATTCCTCTTTCAATGTTTCACTTTTTCAATTTAGCTTGTTCAATGCATGCCTTAAAGTGTTTCCATTTCATTGCTCTAATAAAATTAAAGATGGTGAATTTGTTTTGGCGGTCATTTATATATGGGTATTTCTATGACATCTACGTGCCCATCAAGCTAGAGATGGCATTCCATTTTATGTGACATCATATTTACTGAATTCCTCCATCCTCACATAATATGTGTACTACAAAACCTATTATAGAATCCTATAAGGTGGAAGAGTAAACCACCACTAATTTTACCCTAAAATTTGTAAATGAATTGTGTGTGTTTCTTTGTGGTCTTCTGGAATTATTCTCGTGTCAAATTTTCCCATTATTTTCCATCAAATGATGACTCTTCACTACCATTGTCATTATGTCATTGCCTATTTTATATTTTCTAAGAAGTGGCATATCGGTTAAGGTTGTTAAAACTTGAATATTAATCATATTAGTTATAAAGCTTCTCATTGTGACAATACATTGCAATATTTTTTTTATTATTAAGTTTTATGCCAAAAAGCATTTCCAAATAGCAGTATCATTGGTTGTGGGTAGAAAACATGGGAGAAATATAGGATCAACAAGGCTTTATTAGATATATAATCCAAGGTGTTGATTCTCAGGATTTTGATCATCAACTATTTCACATTTTGACATCATATCCCTTGATAATATGCCTTTTACTTCATCAATGGATTTAGTAATAATATTCCAAATAGAGACTCACCCAAACCAAGTCATTGTCGATAGTATTGTGAATATAGACTTTGGTACATCTACTTACCAGTGAGACAAAATCTCATGAAGGAGATGTGTTTTTGTTTTCTGTGGAAAGAGTGGCCCTGATACAAAATACAATAAATGAAATAGCTATCCTTCCTCTCCTAAAAATTTCACCTCTTCTATGCACAGTAAATAGGGAAAGAAGTGTGATCTGGCGTGTGGATCTCTTGGAAATAAGGCTATTGATGGAATAGGGAAAGAGGCAGAGGTTGGATTAGATCTTGAAAAAACTAGGGTGGGGTCCAAGTTTTTTGGAACTAAGTTCTTGGATAAAAACATTGCATCAAGTGTTATAAAAACCCCATTGTCACCATCTGAGGTAGATACATTTATGCAGGGTGTGAGCGGCTATGATCAGGAGAGATAGGGGTTATCATTTTCTATAGGAGATACTAAAGGTGCCAAAAAAATCTCTTGTTACCTACTAAAGACACCCCTATCTTGAAATTGGAAGATGATGTTCTCCATAAAGTTTGAGAACTGAAAGATGCATACATCAGGAATGGTCTCATGTGTAAATTTAACAATTTTTCACCTAAGCTATCCCAACTGCACGAATGGATCACTGATCAATGAAGCTCCAAGATTAAGGGTAAGATAAAACTCTATCCTTGTTCCCAAGCATATTTCATTATTGTGTTTGAATCTATTGAGGACCAGGAAATCATACACGAAAGGTATTGGGTTTGGGGGCATTAATATGGATTAATGAATAAACCCTGGTATCCCCTAATTGACCCATTAAAAGACTCATTTGACACATTTCCCATCTAGGTTATACACCCAAGCATTCCAATGGAACTTTAGGATAAATAATTTTTGCAAGTCATTGGTAATATATTGGGGGCCTTTGAAAAATCCAATGATGTTACTTCCGTTTAGCTATACACTACTTATGCCATGATTCTTGTAGACTTAGATATCTCTCATGACCTTCACGAGAGCATAAATTTATATATTGATTATAGAACCTAAACCCAAAGATTGGACTATAAAATATTGGTTTTTCGTTGTCATGGGTGCTTTAAAAATGGACATTTTTTGGAGGATTGAGGTTGCTCAAATAAAAAAAGGGAGCCAATCATGCCAGATGGGTGAATTCTCTCCCTACTCACTTCACCATTGATCCCTCTCCTATTCTTGTTCTTGATTTTGTTTCAAGCCATCCTAGGGTGAACTCTCCCCTGTTGTGAACCCCTCTCAGATGCAACACATTGAATTAGAGAATCATACAAAAAAGGTCCCTACTGAAGCAGTTTTGGAGAGGGTAACCCCCTCTTCTCCTAATAGGTCTCCCTTTCAACCTATTTCATCTTTACATATTATTCTCTAATTTAAAATTGGTGCAGAGCTTAACAAGGAGGATTGGATGGTTATTTAGACCAAGAAAATAGTCAGTACTAAATTGTAACTACCCCCCTCTCATATGACACTTAGATCACATTCTTACGATGTTGGTTTATTGAAGTTATTTGTTTTGGTTGTTGCACAGGGCCAGTATTTTTGTTTCTGTTTAGAAACTATTTCTATCATGCTTCTCTTGATCTTCATTGTTAAATCTTAGTTTTATGCCTTTTTGTTCCTAGGTAGGATCCCAGTCAAAAAATATTTTTCATTAATGAAAAATATTCCAAGTAGAGGATGGCTTTCAAAATTTATTTTTTATGACATAACAAAAGAGCTTGGAAACTTTCCTGCCACCTTAATTCTAGATAGACAAAAAATTTCAAAAAATATGTCATGTGCTTTGAGGTATCATATCGAACTACCAAATCCATAAAATTTCTATTTGCGTATCGAAAATATCTCCAAAGAATTTTAGGAATTATATCTAAATGAAATTCGGTATAATGAATGACCACATCCATACTGAATCCAAATGTGTCATTTACTGTTGGAATGAATAATGGCAGTGTATAAAATATGAAGCATTGATATCTAAAAGAACAACGTTTTCCTTATGTACTTCAATATAAATATTGTTTGCAAATTTTCCATATTCCATTTTCCAATGTAAGTGATCCCTTTTTGCAATTGAGCCTTATAAAAAAGTACTTAAAACAAATTTAAATTGAATTACATATACATATTTCTTTATAATCCTTGTATTTTTCTGTCTCTTTATGGTGGTTATTTAACTTCTGTAGAATATATTAAAAATCTCAATTAGAGAGATTGTGAATAGATGTGTGAGTTTGAGAAAAAATTAACGAGGATAGTAAGATTACGTGTTTACATGGTATGGCTTCACATGGTTGATCTCGTATGAATCACCGTGCATTATTATATGGATGAATGGTCAAGTTTTTGTGCGCACAAAGCTTTCCAATTTCAGCCTTGACCAAAGGGCTTATACAATACAATAATAATCTTTCTTTCGTGTCGTCCAAGTCATAACCTACAAAGCGCTCTTCATAACCCACTGGATTGCGAGTTTACAAGCAATACTGTAATGCCCAGAATGTAATGCGACCTGCTCTGGAACCTTGCGCGTAAGGTGGGGGTAGAGATCTGTTGCTCCGTATTGAAAGTGCTGTCTTTTACTCAGGCGTTGGCAGTTATAGCCTTTATAGACAACTTTATTCTGTGCCAACATACAATTAAAAAAAACTAGTCCTCCATTATATTTGTTGTGGTATTTTGCTCGAACATACATACAAAGGGCGGGTGGTAATCAAAGTTTTAGCATGCATTTGTGAGTGTAGGAAAGATCATGTAATGCCCAGCTGGGCATCGGATTCTATTTTTTTTCTACCTGCCTCCACTGCCACCTTGGCCGACCTGGCAGGTCTTGTTGCACGTGGGTGCATTTGGTCACCTCCCAACCACCCTACCTGCCATCTGTATGACTTTCTTGTTCTCTGTCCTTGCGTGAGGAGTCGGTGGAGTCCCATTTTCTTCACCATGATCTCGTTTTGATTCTCCTTCAATGCGTATAGGTGGGTGTGGGTCTCAAAAATCGTGCTGTACAGGCAGAATCCATGGGCGTAGAACTGAATTTCTCCCTAGGAAGAGTGCCGTGAGGAAGTGTTTGGCTATATGCAGCTGCTGCAGGGCGATCTCAAGGAACCGTTGGTGCTGAACCTGCTGTTTTGGTTGCACGCAACCACAGTCGTGATCAGTGGTTGCAAAATCTTGCAGCTGTAGTAGAAGAACGAGATAAAGTTTTAGTTGAGCTGTCTTGCCTTTTCATTTTGGAAAGACGCTTCCATCCAGGTGGTGGTTAGGAGAAGCTGCAAGCTAGGGAAGCCAGCCTGTTGCAGCATGGTAGAAGCCTGCTAAGTGCTTCCAACAAGCAGGTTGTCCAACTATGTTGCTATCTGTTCAGTATCAACTGCATCCTCAAATTCAAGAATTCTCCTTCAAGATAGTTTATCAAAATCGACAATGACAGTGAGAGAGTTACTAGGAGATCTATGCAATGTTGGAGAAAATGTCTTGGGAGATGAAGGTAGCAGGATTCTGTTAATTGGAGGAATAGGATGCACTGGTCGCCAAGTAGCAAAGGCCAGCTTTGATCTTGGCCATCCCACTTATCTTATTGTAAAACATTCCACAGCTTCAAATCCTCAGAAGGCCGAACTTCTTGAATCCATCAAGGCCTCTGTCGGATTACATCTCCATACTGAGCTTCATCTGATATATTTTCAGGAAGATGGCGGAGGAATTCACGAAAGTGGTGCAGTTGCATCCAGGCACAAGTGGGCTTACGATGTGGTAAAAGTGTGGATGCAAAGGCGGTTGTGCAGAAGGGGCCTCAGGCCATCAATGCGGCTTGCCGAATGCCTTCTGGGAGATGACACCGGCCATTATTGTATTCATTGCCAGAGGTGATCAATTGGAATTGATGAAGCCTGGAGAAACAGTAATACTACACAATGCCAAAGTTGAACATTATCCGTGGGTCCATGAGGCTGTCATTTGATCGATGGGGACGTGTGAACCAACAGAAGATGCCAAATTTAAGCAAAGGGAAGATAGTAATTTATCGTTGATAGAATTCAAGGTTATCATTGTTGTTGATGAATAGTTTTTTGATGTTATAATTCAGATGCTTTCCGTATAAGTTAATGGATCAGTTTAACATTATCAAGGCAATCAAAGAGGTTGGAACTATCAAGAGTTTTCTGGCATCGGAATTTGAAAATGATTTTGATAGAGTCCATGCAGTCGAGCCTGCAAATACTACATGGGGTTACAAGGTCAAAGTCCGCAGGGCCATTGAGGCAGAAGGAATTCCCTACTCATATGTTTGTAGCAACTGTTTTTCCACGTATTTTGTGTCAAATTTGGGGCAACCAGGCCTTACTGCCCTACCAAGGGATATAGTTTCGATTTTAGGGGATGGAAATGCCAAAGTTGTGTTTGTGAAAGAGGAAGATATTGGCACTTTTACCATCAAGGTAGTGGGTGACCCAAGAACTCTGAACAAGAAATTGTATTTGAGGCTTCCTGCCAATACATATTCTTTCAAGGATCTGGTAGCTTTGTGGGAGAAGAAGATAGGAAAGACTCTGGAGAAGGTAGTGGTTCCCTCGAGTGAGTAGGCAAGCATGTCTTTACGTGGAACATTGATACTTGGGGTTATGGTGATAGTACGACATCTCTATATCAGTCCCACCCATGGGTATCGGCTGTTTTTCCAAATGGGGAAGCTTATGGGATTCTAGCTGACACTACGAGGTGGTGTGAGGTGGATTTGTGAAAGGACTGCAACTGTTAAATTTTTTTGCCCCATCTGTCTAGTCCAGTTATCACATTTGCCCTTTGACATCGCCAGCAGGCAGTACTCACATCCTGTGTCTCATGCTATTGTTTTATATGCTGGGCCCGTGTGAGTCTTGGAGAAAATGTCTTGGGAGATGAAGGTAGCAGGATTCTGTTAATTGGAGGAATAGGATGCACTTGTCGCCAAGTAGCAAAGGCCAGCTTTGATCTTGGCCATCCCACTTATCTTCTTGTAAAACAGTCCATAGCTTCAAATCCTCAGAAGGCCGAACTTCTTGAATCCTTCAAGGCATCTGTCGAATTACATCTCCATACTGAGCTTCATCTGAGATATTTTCAGGAAGATGGCGGAGGAATTCACGAAATTGGTACAGTTACGTCCAGGCACAAGTGGGCTTACGATGGTGGTAAAAGTGGTGGATGCAAAGGTGGTTTTGCAGAAGGGGCCTCAGGGCCGTCAAATGCGACTTGTCGAATGCCTTGTAGGAGATGACACCACCATTATTGTATTCATTGCCAGAGGTGATCAAGTGGAATTGATGAAGCCTGGAGCAACAGTAATACTACACAATGCCAAAGTTGACATGATCCGTGGGTCCATGAGGCTGTCAGTTGATCGATGGGGACGTGTTGAACCAACAGAAGATGCCAAATTTGAAGCAAAGGAAGATAGTAATTTATCATTGATAGAATTTGAGGTTATCACTATTGTTGATTGAATAGTTTTTGATGTTATAATTCAGATGCTTTCCGTATAAGTTAATGGATCAGTTTAACATTATCAAGGCAATCAAAGACGTTGGAACTATCAAGAGTTTTCTGCCATCGGAATTTGAAAAATATTTCGATAGAGTCCATGCAGTCGAGCCTGCAAATACTACATGGGGTTACAAGGTCAAAGTCCGTAGGGCCATTGAGGCTGAAGGAATTCCCTACACATATGTTTGTAGCAACTGTTTTTCCACGTATTTTGTGCCAAATTTGGGGCAACCAGGCCTTACTGCCCTACCAAGGGATACAGTTTCGATTTTAGGGGATGGAAATGCCAAAGTTGTGTTTGTGAAAGAGGAAGATATTGGCACTTTTACCATCAAGGCAGTGGGTGACCCAAGAACTCTGAATAAGAAATTGTATTTGAGGCTTCCTGCCAACACATATTCTTTCAAGGATCTGGTAGCTTTGTGGGAGAAGTAGATAGGAAAGACTCTGGAGAAGGTATTGGTTCCCTCGAGGGAGTAGGCAAGTGTGTCTTTATGTGGAACATTGATGCTTGGGGTTATGGTGATAGTACGACATCTCTATATCAGTCCCACCCATGGGTGTTGGTTGTTTTCCCAAATAGGGAAGCTTATGGGATTCTAGCTGACACTACGAGGTTGTGTGAGGTGGATTTGTGAAAGGAATTAACTGTTAAATTTTCTGCCCCATCTGTCTATCCAGTTATCACATTTGGCCCTATGACATCACCAGCAGCAGTACTCACATCCTTGTCTCATGCTATTGTTTTATGCTGGCCCGTGTGGAGTCTGTACGACCTGTTGAAGCTGGAGAAACAGGAAAGATATTTCTACACCTTTCCACTGTTATTTTTATTTAAAAATATTGTGAAATTGAATCACCTTTCCCTGCATTAATTTGTCAGTTGGATGTCATGATGGGAGATTTCCCTTCCTGCTTGTGTCGTCTTGTTTTAGCTTTTATCATTGGCAGTATGTGGGTCGAAAGGATGTGTGTGCCCTCTCATTTGAATGTTATGTTTCTCTTACTCGAATGATAGACCTTCGTCTATTTGTTTCTGTATTAATTCTTCTCTGTAATTGAGTTGCAAGTTGTTATGTTGATTAACTAGTATTTTCGATATCATGGAAGTAAGTTACGATAACTATGAAGCTCCTCCCTAGCACCCAAGTTTCCTTTTGATGTTTTTGTTAGCTCCTTCGCAAGTCCCTTTGATAACCTTTTGGCATCGAGAAAGAACGGTTGTAGGATTGTGTGAGCAATGTGTGGGTTAGCCAGCTTAGAGTTTTGGTATTAAAACTGGTAGAATAAAAGGGTTCGTGTGCAATGTGTTTTGTCATCTCGCATGTTTAGACTCTTATACTATCGTTCATCTTGTTTCTTGGCTTTTAAGACCATCCTCAGGAAGTACCTTGACCATCCCTGGCAACTTGAACCATAACTAGCTTTTCGGATCAACTAAGCTGGAGGGTTCATTGTGCGAATCCAGTACCTCGTTGACACTAGAATAGTTTGGTCTAATCCCCCTCTCAGAATTATTGCTGATGGCGCTCTTCTATTTTTCCTAACTTGCATTATTTTCTCCCTTGTAATGTTAATGCTATTATTTAATATTGGTCGGTTTTGATGCACGTAATTACCACAATAGTTTGTGATGGAAATTTCTTTAAATGTGATTAACCTTCGGGGAAAAACTCAGCTTTCATTTGATAGTCTTATGGATTCATAGCAGAAGGTTTTGTTTTGATAATGTCACGTAGAAGTTATGTTTGTATCTTTGTGTGACGGTCGACTGTGTTACCTAGGGTTGCCGTAAAATATGGTTGTTTCGGGATGTGGACAATTTATTTTAAATTAACCAAACATTAGTACTGTAGTGGAGGTTTGCAAATCTTTAGTGCTATAAAAATTTGTTGATGACATTATTGTATACTCTTGTTTGATGGAACTCCCTTCTTCTCTCACATGCTTGCTACTAGCCTGTAAGACTTTGACCCTTCTTGGATTATTGGAAAATCTTGTAGTTAATGGTCAAAACTAGTATACCTTGCCTTCGCTTCGAAACTTATGTTGTGTGTATACTTTATTTGATTTCCGGTTTGAAACTCAATTATGCATGGCTTTTTGTGTTAATTTCTAAAACCCGTGTTTCCCCCTTCTTAGGCCGATCAACTCTTGTTCTTTTGGAAAAATATTATTTTAGCCTATGCGTTTGGTACCTTTGATAAATTTCTAGATGACTGGTATATGTATCAAATCTCAATTTTGTAATTATTGTTTAATTACTTACTTGATGGGGATTCTGTTTTTGCTAGATTGTTGTTTTCTCCTTATAGGGCCAAGGGCCATTCTCATATGATTGTTACTTTCATTGCATTTGCTCCTAACTGAAGTACAAGGTCTTCTCCTTCTTTGATTGACATGTTATAGACTTTATTATAACTTGATGTGCTCATAGAGTTTAGAGGTTTGACCCAAATTCTTGTAATAAAGTGCTTCTTTTCATGATATTATTAGATAATAGTTATGGTGGTTTTGTGTAGCCTTATCTTGCTCAGTTCTCGTGAACTGACTCTTGTAGAAAATTTGCTGCAGATGGATTTTGCGTGTAGATGAGGGATAGAATTGTAGACTGTTGTCATCAACCTCAGTTAAGAAGTTCCTTTGCTCGAAACCTTTGTATGTTGTTCAACTGTTGTTAATGTCCAGTGGAAAGTTTAAAAGAGGATTAATGTCTTAGTATAAAGTATGGTGGACTTTGTCATCTGAACTTTAGAAACCTTGTATTGTTTGACCATCATTGAAATTATAAGAAAATTTGGTTATTGTTGTTAAGTGACCTTGTTGGAGTATTAGTACTTTAAGAATTGATGTAATCTTGTTTTGTTATTGTAAATGAGTGTTTCTACAACCTTTCCTTGAGAATAAATTTTGAGTTAATCCTGGACATGACTTAGTAATAAAATTTCATAAGTAAATGAACATGGGATTGTTTAATACTTTTGGAAGTTAAATTAAAAGTTGTATTCAAATAAAATAACATAGGGGTCACCAACTTGAGAGCAGGAAATTCTTAAAGTAAACAAGGGCAAGACTATCATTGCAAGTAAACCTTATAACACGATAACCCTAGCTCCTCTAGTTAACATTATGCCTTTCATGGTAAAATTTGTAAAATGACCCTAAGGTGAAATGAACTGTAAATTTTTTAAGGATAATAAGATTTAATAAACAGGAGAAAACAATTTTGAAACCACACAATCTATCTCTTAGCCATTTGCAAAGTAAATTCTTTTACTCCTTGTTAATACTTTTAGCGAAGCCTAAGTAAGGTTGTTGATAATTCTGGTTAACAGCCCTAGTTTCAATTAAATACTGGCAATAACTAATGAGGTCCTAAAAATGCTTCATCTCGACCTTCTCCCTCTAACCCTTTTTCAAAGGCACCTTATATCTCTTCTCTTAAGTGTGTTGAACTTAAAACCATGTTGTCTTGTGGGCAAAAATGAATCTTAGTAGCGTTAGTGGTGAGCAGATGCCCTTGTTGAATTTGGTTACTCTCCTTTCTTGATAAACTAATTAGGCAAATAAATGTCATAATAGAGAAGATTTAAAGATAATTACTCAGTGTCAAAGGAATAAACTTGGCTTGGCAAGTTGAATCATACGAATCATATCTTGAGCCTCCTTGAAAACATAAACTAAGAATTGCAAGATGTCCTTTTAAAATAAATAACCCTCAAGAATATCTCCTTGTGGTTGGCCCTAACCGTAAGTGTGTTCTGTGATTGTACTTCTATGTTGTCTTGTCAAAAAAAAAAGTAAATTGTCCTTGATATGTGTGAACGTTTCCGTGCTGCCTCTTTGGCCATCCTTGTATCAAGTTGTTCATAGTGTTAGTTGTATACTTGGTGATGACATGTTGCGTCATGTTATGTGTCAAGCAAGTCAAAAAAAACTTATCTTGTGTTTCACTGTGTTGTTCGTGTGTGATTTTTGGGTCGTTACAAATACTCTCTCTATTATATTTTTCTTTGCTTCCCAATTGTTATTAATTGCAGAGCTGTTTTTAGTTTTGTGAATGACGTACTCAGTGATGGCCATACTGGCCGAGGCATATGTTACCATTGAACAACAATCTGGGCAGCAATTTCACAAGGAGAAGCAGGAAAAGAAAAAGGAATTTGACAAGGAGAAGAAAAAGGATAATCACCATAAATATTTGAAGTGGGAGAAGATGAGAATGATAATGAAAAAACTTTTGGAACAATATAAGCTGACCTGACGTACACGGCTTGCACGTTTAACTTCTACCAATTTATTTACCGCTTGCAGATTCGAATTACTGTTTAAGTGTGATCCAATTTTTTTATTATTTCTCCTCAAAAAATTTCTCATGGCCTTGAAAGTTATAGAAGTCAAACATATTAAAAATTGGTGAAATAGCAAAGTTTTCAAGTAGCTCCACCTTGTAGGCATTATCACTCATTTTCTTCAAAATCCTACATGGCTGAATATTCTCCAATTTTAGTTTATTATATGTCCGCTTTCAAAGATGAACTGTCACCATATCTCCTTCTTTAAATGTACTCTCTCGTGCTTGTATATGTAACTACTTTATAGCTTGCATTATATCTATCAGCTTGTCCCTCACTTCATGCAATTTTAGCATATGCTTTGCAAATTATTTAGGATAATCCGCGGCTCTATCTTGACATATCATCACAATCAAGTAAATAAGTCCCTTAGGGTTCCTACCATAGACAATTTGGAAAGGATACCTTCGTGTTGACCTGTTTACCAAGCTATTATATCTAAACTCATCCTTTGATAAGAAAAACTCCTTTTATTTCATATTTTCTCCAACTATGGATCGTAGAAGATTCACAAAGATCAAGTTTACTACTTTTGTCTATCCGTCAATCTAGAGGTGATATGCACTATTTAACTTTAGTTGTACACCTATTTTCCTCCAAAAACTTAACCTTCTTCTCATTTGATAGGTTTTTCCATTAGAAGAATTTTTTTTGCAATTCAACAAGCCAATAAACTCCTTTGGTTGTAATCCTCCACCATAATTAGTAACGTTAATCTTGATTTCACCATTAATTCCCTTCAAAGCTAGGATAAGTCATTCCTCAAATGACCTCTCACTCAATACATCTTTAACTTTCTCATTTTTCTGTTGGATCCTTCATTACTCAATGGAGTTAGTTCATTAGTATCACTATAGTGGTATGCGTCCCATTCTCCGTGTCTTTAACTAAGGTTTTTAACTTCTCATGTGATATTAGTAGCTTTTCTTTGTAGCTCCTACACATATCAATTCATCTAGGCATAAAATCATCTCCCGTGTCTATCGGTTCTTATATAAAACATAGGTAATAAATCATATAGATAAATTTAATAAATATTACCTTCACAGTCCTCACAGCATCCAAATCTATCTCTAATATCAATTGATGTGGATCTAATTGCAAGAGGTCGAAGTTCGTCCGTAACACAGAAACAATTTTCCAAAACTCAAGAAACTTAAAAAAACTTCTTTCTTATACTAGAATCCACACTCATAGTTCCCATCATTACAATCTTCTTTTTTATTTTTGTTTATTTTGAAAAAAACCCTAAAACTTAAAAAACACTAAAAGTCAAAACACCTCAGATGGGCCCAAAATTTTACCTACATGAAATACCTCCATAGATAAAGGTTTCATCCATATCTTGGATTATTCCTTAATATGGATAAAATGATATTATAACTTGAAGTTCTAAACAATCCTAAAAAAAGGTCTCAAACAAAGTTTAGACCAGTAAATGAAGAAATGTATCCCCGAAAACATGCCCAAATGGTATCCAACTAACTAATCTCTTTTTCAATTGGAAGCAATCATCACAATCTAACTACCTATAAAATTTTAAGAAGATCTGACAATCAAATCAAAATTTATGACCTTAAAAAGTTATACCCCCACATCAACAAGGAAGGAGAAATTTCAAGAACTCATATAAAAAGAGGAATATTAGCATGAAATTATATTTTCCAAGTAGTACGAGAATTATTATCCAACCTTTTTTACACACATCTTTTTTACTATAATGACAAAAAAATTAGGGTTGTTTTTTTTATTAAATTCTAAATTATTGCTAAAATTATTTCTTACAAAAATCATTAACAACATTCCATCTTTGTAGCATTCAATTCCAATGACCATTCACTAATATTAGAAAATATGTCTTGCATAAAATCGATTTCTCACACTATGAATGCTAAATCATATATTATTTTAAATTGATTTATATTGTAACAATTATTTTTATTAAAAAATGATGTTGCAACTAAATATGAACATATATTCATATGAAAAAATTTGAGGTTTGAGTAGTTTGTATCTCATGTCTTCATTTATATTCCATAACGAATATGAAACATTGGTAAATTCGTTTAAGAGCTATATTTCTATACTCGAATTAATTATTTTGAGCATGATGAAGAGTGGAGAGAAGAAAAAATACTATAAAACAAAAATATATTAAATTAACCAATGTTAAAACCCAAATTATTCATCTCACTAATTCTAATAACATATATATTTATTCGATGTAGATATGGTCTTTCCTTTTATGCCACATCATATATATTGATTTCCTCCATCATCACATGGGATGTGTGCTACACACTATAAGGTGGAAGAGTGAACCATCACTAATGTCACCCTCGCATTTGTAAATGAATTATGTGTATTTCTTTGAGGTCTTGAGAAATTATTCTTTTGTCAATTTTGCCCCTTGTTTTCCCTCAAATGATGACTCTCCACTACCACTAGCAATATGCCATTGCCTATTTTAAATTTTCCAATTTTCCAAGAAATGGAAAAACGGTCGAGTTTGTTAAAACTTGTATATTGAACATATTAGTTATAAATCTTCTGATTGTGACACTACATTTCAATTTTTTTTTATTTTATTGAGTTTTATGCAAAAAGGCATATCCAAATAGTAGTTTTATTGGTTGTGGGTAGTAAAGTTGGGGGAAATATAAGATTAAGAGGCTTTGTTAGATATATAATTTAAGTTGTGAATTTTCAGGCTTTTGATTATCAATTATTTTATAGTTTAACGCTATATCCTTTAATAATATGTCTCTTACTTCATTGATGGATTTAGTAATAATATTCTAAGCAGAGGATGACTTTGAGAATTTATTTTTTCTGATTTCACCAAAGAAGTGGGAAATTTTCCTGCCACCTTGATTCTAGATAGAAAACATTTTTCAAAAATCTTGTCGTGTGCTTTTAGGTTTCATATCGAAATACAAAATCCATAAAATTTCGATTTTTGTATGGAAAATGTTTCCAAAGGATTTTAAGAACTATAGCTCAATGAAAGTTGGTAAAATCAATGACCACATTCATATTGAATCCAAATATGTCATTTATTGTTGGAATGAATAATGGCATTGTATAAAATATGGGGCATTGATATTCAGAGGAATAACATTTTCCTTATGTACTTCAATACAGATGTTGTTTGCTAATTTTCCATATTTCATTTTCCAATGCAAGTGAACCTCTTTTGCAATTGTGCCTTATAAAAGAGTACTTAAAACAAATCTATATTGAATTACATACACATATTTCTTTATAATCCTTGTATTGTTTTTCTCTCTAATAGAAATTCCAATTAGAGGGATTGTCAATAGATGTGCGAGTTTTACCGAGGAATGAGAAAAATTAAGAGCGATAGTAGGATTATGTGTTAAAATGGTTTAGCTTCGCATGGTTGATCCCCTATGAATCCACTCACACTTTTTAGATAGATGAATGATAACTGTTGTTTATCTGTCTTTTCAACAACAAATCCTTCATTTCCTTATCTACAACTTTGTGGCTACTCTTCTTCAACACTTCATATGCCATGAACAACTTCTACCTTCAAAATTTACACATGGAAACTAACAAATTATATGATTAAAAATTAAAAAGCGAAGCCGTGAAATTATCAGGGCCCTCGTAACTCTTTGGTCAAGGGTCGTGCTTGGTAAGAAGTTGTGAGCACAAAGCTTTCCAATTTCAGCCTTGACCAAAGGGCTTATACAATACAATAATAATCTTTCTTTCGTGTCGTCCAAGTCATAACCTACAAAGCGCTCTTCATAACCCACTGGACTGCGAGTTTTCAAGCAATACTCACTCTATGATATTTTTCTTTGCTTCTCTATTGTTATTAATTGCAGAGCTGTTTTTAGTTTTGTGAATGACGTACTCAGCGGTGGCCATTCTGGCCGAGGCATACGTTACCACTAAACAGCAATCTGAGCAGCAATTTCACAAGGAGAAGCAGGAGAAGAAAAATAAATTTGACAAGGAGAAGAAAAAGGATAATCGCCATAAATATTTGAAGTCAGAGAACATGAGAATGATAATGAAAAAGCTTTTGGGAATGGTATAAGCCGACCTGACGTACACGACCTGCACGTTTAACTTCTTCCATTTTATTTTCCGCTTGCAGATTCGAATCACTGTTTATGTGAGATCCATTTTTTAAACTATTTTTTGGATTTCCTGTAAGATGATACAGAATATAACTGAAACATTTCGTATTGTATATCCTTGAATCTGAATAAACAGTCGGGACGCTTTGTTTTGAATTGAAGTTTTTATAAATAAAATCCACGCATCTATGTTATAATGATTTTGAAATGAAGCTAGCTTGCAAATGCGACTTTGTTGATTCGAATCATTGATTAAAATGTGGGATTTGTTTTTGTTTTTTCCTTGAACAACTACATTGTTGTTTAAAAGAAGGTTGAAATATTGCCGAAAACTTAATGAGGGTTGAAATTTTGTTTGAAATAAGGTTGAGATACTGTGGAAAACTAGCAATTGCACTCGAAGTTACATTAACCAAGCCAGTACATCCAACAATTGACAAATAAATATCCATAATTTATTTAGCCAACATAATGTACATAGAAGCAGATCCAACAAGTCCAATTGCAAACAAAATACATCAATAATGCCCAAAAGTGTGTTATTTTCTTTCAAAAAACCACTGAAAATAGTTTGTGATGCTCGGTTATGTCGATGTTAGAACCCATACTTTTTCAATATTAACAATTATTCTACTCGATTACTTGAAATTATGATTCTAGAATTAACGCAAACACGAATTGAGTTCACGTTTTGAGGAAAATTTATCAATATTAGCATTGTTATAGACTATAATAAACATATACCACCGAAAACTCAATTAACACAATCAGCAAACAATTGTTTTGACTACGTGTTTATAAAGAATATTATTTTTTGCATTTGGGAGTGAATGAAAGAAAATGTGATTCTGAAAATACAAGTGATGTCGATCCAGCTGTAAGAGGGGGAACTGCCTCCAAAACACACACATACAATTTGCAAAAACTCAAGAAACTTCAAACCAAAGTATTTCCTGTTTGAGAATTTATAGCAATCTTTCCCAACATTATAATCCTCTTTTTATTTCCCACTAATTGTTAAAAAAACTTTAAACGCCAAAAAAAAAAAAAAAAAAAAAAAAAAAAAAAAAAAAACCTTAAAACGTAAAAATGTCTAAAAACCAAATAATCAAAACACCTATGATGGGCCTCAAATTTTTCCTGCATAAAATATCTCCATAAATGAAGGCTTGTACCAAATATTGGCTTATTCGTTAGATTGGCACAAAATATATTAAAAATCTAAGTTCTAGACAATCATAAAAAAAGTTTGAAGCCAATTTTAGACCACTATATGAAGGAATTTAGCCACAAAAACATTCCCAAATGGAAGACAACCCACTAGTTATTTGGTCATGGTGAAGTAATCATCACATTCTAAATCCTTACAAAATTTCAAGATGATTCGATCATCGGATCAAAAGTTATGGTCTCTGTAAATTATGCTCTTGCATTATTCTTCCCTAGATGAAAGGAATTTTGCTCTTGCGATTTCTGTTGATTGAAGTCAACCAATTTTTCATTATCAATATTCTTCAACTCCCACTCAGGTACCCAATTAGTTTCTTCTTGTTGCTAACTTCCCATTTTGCCAAATATATGTTGTATCTCCCATGCCTAGTAGCGACTATTTTTTGTCTAAGACACGCAACACCCTCTCCTTTTTCTTCTTCTCCCAATTTTATTATTATTCCTTGTAAATATTTTTCTTATCACCTTGAAAGTTATAGAAGTCAAATATATTAAAATTGGTGAAATTGCAAAGTTGTCAAGTAGCTACACCTTGTAGGCATTATCACTCGTTTTCTTCAAAATCCTACATGGCCCAATCTTATCCAAATTTCATTTATTATATGTCCCCTTCAAAAACATCTCCTTTTAAAGATGAACCATCACCATATCTCCTTCTTTAAATGTGTTCTATCTCTTCCTTGTGTAACAACGCGAAAACAACTACGCTCACGACGTCGAGAACTTGCTTCTAAGAACATCCAACCCAAAAATGCCACAAATTTTTTTTTTTTAGATCGAAATTGAGAGAACCAGTTTAGAATTGCAATATATTTAAATCGGGTCGCTTTGTTATAGTGTCAAGGGCAGGATAAAAATAAATTAAAAAATTCTAGTTAGGTCGCCAAGGCCTCCCTAACGTCCTTCTCGGCACTAGCGTTGTCGTCAGAGCTCGGTGTCAATGAGCCAGATATTATCCAGAAGGTCATTTAACCTTTCCTCTTCAATACCTTAAGAACATGAGCCGGCGAAGAAAAATCCTCGTGTCATGATCGTAACTCAACAATCGAACATTAAAAAGAGGAAAGAATTTAGTTACTCTTCTTTGTTTATTCATCTTAATTTGGTATAAAAGGGATAACTTTAGAAATAAAAATTTAAAATGACATATATGTATTATCAAAAATTTCATTAGGTAGAACTATATACTTAATCATAAGGTTGAAATTGAACAAAGGGGACATGAGACTTTTCAAGGAGGGAAGTATTCAAATTTTGGTTTGACAGCAAGATTGGGGTGGGTGGCTTTAATGGCCACCTACCAACCATCAAGACTCCCTCCCACTCCTTGGCGTGCACGCTTCTTCCAACCGGCCACCTAAAACATTGAATTCACTTTATTTTGAAAATCTACATTCTGCCCAGTCACCCTGTCATTCTTCCACTGTCCCGGCCGCGTGCAATCAATATGGTGGTTAAGGATGAAGCCACGGACCAGTGTAGCAGTTGTAAACGCCATTTCATTCACCCAGACCACGTGGAAAAGAGCGAGGTGGTTACAGTTGAAGTCATGGATCAATGGAATAGCCACTAGTTCGATTTGTTCGGCCTGGCCGCGCGTACTGCTGGGGAGAGTGAAGAAGGAGCTACAGGCGTGAGTGGAGGAAAATCTCATAGAGATAAATCTGTTTCATATCAGAATATTCATGAAGCCCCATTTGTTTTGCATTTATAAGAGCGTTTCAGAGTATATGAGGTTACAGTGAGCTTAGCAGGCGTGACACAGTGCTTTTTCTTCTACCTAGATCCGCACGAGCAAGGAGGAGGGTGTGGGAGATGTTCAGGCAAGGAGGGGGTGGGTTACTTCCACTGAAACAGCGCTGCTAAGGTGTGCTCTGGCCGGAATCCATGGCCGCGTGAAAGTGACAGCCCCTTGGGCGTTTCCAACAAGCAGGCTACCAACTATGTTGTTATCTGTTCAGTATCAAATACATCCTCAAATTCTGAATTCACCTTCAAGATATTCGCATCAAAATCACCTAAGGGACAGCAGCAATTGGAGTTCGGCCTGGCAAGTCTGCTAATGGAAGAACAGACTCGACGTTTGATAGTGCAGTCTTTTTTTTCTCTATGTAGTTTTGGGCAGACGTCACTTTTAGATGAAATAATACTTGCGTGGGTGGCTCCAGAATCTATCCTTAGAATTACTACATATAATTTCATTGGAATCCTTGACTCTGATTTGTCAAAGTTCTGATCAAGGTAACCTACTGCTCCATATCCTGTAACGAAGCTGGCCCAAGGGAAACCCTGTCCTCAAACCTGTCCCAACTGAGAGGTGTCCTACACTCTCTACCATATAATGCCTGAAAAGGAGCCATGCCTATAGAACTCTGAAAACTATTATTGTAGGCAAAATCCACCAAATAAAGATACTCCTCCCATCTCGACTGATGATCCATCACATACATCCTGAGCATTTCCTCCAAAATCTAATTCACCCTCTCTGTCTTTCCATCTGTCTCAGGGTGATAAGTTGTGCTGAAATTAATCCTCATCCCGAGGGCATACTGCATGGTGGTCCATAAATGGGAAGTGTACAAAGGGTCGTAGTCGCAAATAATCTTCCGCAGATTCCCATGCAACCTGACAATCTCATCAAGGTATACTCATGCTACTAACACTAGCCGTGTAGGTAGTCTTCACTAGAGAAAAGTGAGCTACCTTCGTCAATTTATCCACCCTGACCATGATGGTGTCATGGTGGTATCTTGACATCAGGTAATCCAACGATGAAATCCATGGAAATGGTGTCCCACTTCCACTCCGGTATGGCGTGAGGATAGAGAAGGCCAGCTGGATGCTGATGCTCGGCCTTCACCCTCTGGCACTCTAAACAGTGGGATACAAATGAAGCTATGTCTCTCCGAAGTCCTCTCCAAAAGTACAACTGTCTCAGGGTGGCGTGCATCTTCTTCACCCCGGGATGGGCTGAATAAGGTGCACGATGAGCCTCTGTCAAAATGTCATGTCTCAAGCCTCCATCTCTAGGAACATATATCCAACCTATGTGTCTGAGAAGACCATCTGCCTCTAATGAAAATCCATCAAATCTCCCCTCAAGGGGTCTCTGAGACTCAATCTCTGCTCTGGCTACAAGGTAGAAACTATCCTGAGGAAGCTGCTGCAAGATTCTACTCCGCAAATCTGTGTCCACTGAGGTAGCCATAGCCACATGTCTCCGCCTACTCAAGGCATCTGCAACCACATTCTCCTTCCCTTTCACATGTTCTATCTCCATGTCATACTCACAGAGTAACTCCATCCAACGTCGCTGACGAGCGTTGAGATTGGGCTGCGTGAAGAGGTGGCGAAGACTCAAGTGATCAGTCCTGAGTATAAATCTCTGGCCAAGAAGAAAATGTCTCCACCGCACTAAGGCATGTACTACTGCTGCAAGCTCAAGGTCATGGGTCGGATAATTGAGCTCATAATCTTTGAGTTTGCGAGACTCAAAGGCAACTACTCTACCCTCCTGCATTAACACACCTCCAAGTCCTGCCAAGGAAGCATCTGTGCAAACGTAGAACTCTCCCTGAGGATCTGGCACTGCAAGAATAGGTGCTCTCGTGAGGCATTCCTTCAGTGTACTGAAGGCCTACTCACATCTATCTGACCATAAAAACTTCTTCCCTTTCCGCTGAAGAGAAGTGATAGGGTGTGCAATCCGAGAAAAGTCCTGAACAAACCTCCTGTAATACCCTACTAGACCCATGAAGCTACGCACCTCGGTCACACTAGTGGGTGCTGGCCAATCCATGATGGCTCAAATCTTGGAAGGATCGACTGCGATACCTTCCCTAGAAATGATGTGGCCCAAATACTGCACCTCAGGCTGAAAGAACGCACACTTCTCCAAGTTCCCGTAAAGGCGCTGTTCGCGAAGACACTGAAGAACCTGGCGAAGGTGCTCCTCATGCTCCTCACGTGTGCGTGAGTAAATCAAAATGTCATCAAGGAAGATGAGCACGAAGCGATCAAGGAAGGTCCTGAATACCCCATTCATCAAACTCATAAACACTGCGGGGGCATTCGTCAAACCGAAAGGTACCACTGTGAACTCGTAGTGGCCATATCTCGTACGGAATACTGTCTTGTGAATATCTGTCTCCGTAATCCTGAGCTGATGGTACCCTGACTTAAGATCTATCTTAGAGAAAATTGTAGCCCCCTTCATCTGATCAAATAAATCATCAATGCATGGAAGGGGGTAACGATTTATTCATCGTTACTTTATTCAGCTACGGTAAATCAATACACAACCGAAGGGATCCATCCTTCTTCTTCACAAAGATCACTGGTGCACCCCAAGGGGATACACTAGGATGGATTAGGCCTTTCTCCAGAAGGTCCTCAAGCTTAATATTGCAGCTCATGATAGCTCGGGAGTCATCATGATATATGGTTCTCAAGAAATTAGAGCTCTGCACCCGGTACTAGAGTCAATATGTGAATTCCATCTTTCACGTGTGGTGGAGGTAATCCCTTGGTAGCTCCCCTAGGAAACACATTTGTGTACTCTCTCATAAGATGGGATGCTCATCGAGAGAAGGTCCTCTAGTTAGACTCATCCTCTGATCTGTCACTGACCGTAATAGCATACAAATGACAACCCTTATCGCATGCACACCGCTTAAGCCTGCATAGCAGAGATGGTGCGAATGGAAACGGGTCTCCTGAACTCCTGATATCACTGACTCTACCCAAGATCATCCTATGCAAGCAATAGTCTTGTGGTAATAATCCACTCTAGTCTGATGAGCGGAAACCTAATCCATGCCTAAAATGATGCCATAAGATCCTAATGGAAGGATCCGAAGATCAGAAGTAGTGGTGAAGGGTCCCAAATCACTACACACTCCTTACACAAGGAGTCTATGGAAATCTTGGCTCCAGAAGCCATCTCAACGTCCCAATTATCGGCCCTGCCTAACTGCCACCAGCTTACATCGCTCTACTAAGGATGGTGCAATAAAAGAATCAGAAGAACCAGAATCAAATAATATAGAGGTGGAAATACCACCAATTACTACATGTCGTCTCAATCACAGTACTCTGGTGCTCAGCCTGGCGGTTCTCGACCGCTGTCATAGATCCGATGACTCCTACATGCCATATCTCCAACAGTAGGCTCTGAGCTTATGCCAAAAATTACCCTTGTTAGGGTTATGTGGGCAATCTCTCCAATGATGTCCAACAACACCACAACCATAACAGCTATGCTGGTCCTCTCCAGTGGGAAGCAGCTCCAGCTGGTACTCTAGATGACTGAGATACAGATCCTGACGATCAAGGCTATGGACTACTGAGGTCTCAGCTGACCTATCTCCTACTGACTTGAGCTCTCAGCCTGCACCCTGTGTCCTGATGGGACCCCTAGAGTAGGCCCCATACTACGTCCTCTCTGATCAAATCTCTGATGAGGTCATGAGGTGGGAGGGTTGTTGCTGGATGCTGCTGTGGAAGCCTGAATGAAGCTTGCCTGAACTCTGTCCTACCTCTCAAATGGAGGAGGAACTGACCCCTTCGACCTACATATCCTGCATCTGCTGGATCTACGGCTCCGAACTCTGTCTCTAGCCTAGAACTCCGTCTTTACCCTTGTCTCCTCAACTAATATAGGCCTTCTCCACGGCCTCTCCTAAGTCTAGGGAAGTGAATGCCACTGCGCCCCCTAAATCCAATTTAGGCCCCGGATGAACCTGTGAATCCATACCTGCTCATCCTGCATATAGTCAACGTACTGGAGTAGGTCCAAAAAATGGACTCTCATACTCAGTGACTGTCATCGAAACCTGATTGGAGGTCATGAAACTCATTTATGCTCTGCTGTATAAATCTCCTCGACGGTAAATACAAGCTCCTGGAAATGCTCCTAAAAAAAATCCCAGGTAATTATCTCCTATAGTCAACATGGAGCTTCTGCTCCTCGGTCCTCCACTAGATGTCCTGTTCCATCCTTCATAAGATGGATTGCAACACGAGCTTTGATGTTGCTAGTACAAGGGTATTCCAAAGCTTGAAGCATCCGCTCAAGCTCACCAACCATGCCTCTGCCTGAAATCTATCTATATCACCCGAATAGTGAGATGGTCGTAGCTTCAGGATCTCCCTGTATGGTCTGCAGCTGATGTATGATGAATCCTAGGTCTATCTGAATGCTCCTCCCTCTGTCTAGGGCTCAAAGACCTATCCCTATGTCCTGTGATCCTGTCCCCAGGTCCTCTCTATGGTGACTCTGAAAATGCTAGCCGAATCCGCAAGGAATTACTCTGACCCTCTCCTCGCTGTGTCAGATGGGATGCCTGAGCATCTATGATGGCTGCCAAACTATGTCTAGCAAGGTCGTCCTCCCAATCGGGAACTCTCCGCATAGCTGGCATTGACATCCTGGAGTGTCTGCAAGATCTGAGGTAGGATGGCTGCTATCGGCCTGCTATGGCGGTGGTATGTCTAGGTCTATATGAAGAGACCCCTGCCCAATCCGCCCTCCTGCACAGATCAAGGTGAGAGTTAGTTCATCGTTCTACTCTTGTGCCAGTTTTCTAAATTTGTTGTTTACTATAATTATCAACATTGTGGTTTTAATGGAAAAGGTTCTGCTCTGTGACATAAGTTAAATGTTCATTTTTTTGTAGTTCTCTGCGTAATGCCCAAGGCGTCCAAGCTTCGAACCCCTGAGCTCTAATACCAAAATGTAATGCTCGTGAAAACAACTTCACGACGTCAAAACTATGCTATTTAATTCATCCAACCCATGAAATGCGACAATTTTTTTTTTTAAATCGTCAATAAAATAAAGAAACAGTTTCTAGAATCTTAATACCTATTTAAATCCCTAGCTTTCTTATAACACAATAGGATAACCCATGAAATTATAAATTTTACTTCATGAACCTTAGTAAGTGTCCTTCACACTTACTAGTATTTCCATGGTGCTCGAGGCTCAATGCTGCCATGATTATCCAGGGTCATTATAACGTGTTGAAAAAAGGTGGTTATTACATCTTAAGACCCTATTTATCTCAAGGTTAATAAATTATCGAGTGTTATTCGTGGAATTTTTTATGAAGAAAACATTAAAAGGGTGAAAGTTAATTTTTTCTCCACTTCTTTACTCATTCATCTTGGGAGAATAAAACCATTTCTCCACAAGTTTATTTAACGTAATGACATGTCTAATTTTGGGTCGAATTAAAAATTTAAAATGACATATATGTATTATCAAAAATTTCATTAGGTAGAACTATATACTTAATCATAAGGTTGAATATTGAACAAAGGGGACATGAGACTCTTTCAAGGAGGGAAGTATTCAAATTTTGGTTTGACAGCCACTTAGAATTGGGGTGGGTGGCTTTAATGGCCACCTGCAGGCTATAGCATCAAGACTCCCTCCCACTCCTTGGTCGTGCCGACGCTTGGCTTCCAACCCATTAGCCGCCTAAAACATTGAATTCACTTTACTTTGGGCAAATGCTACAGGCTCTGCCCAGTCACCCTGTCATTCTTCCACTTTCCCGGCCGCATGCATCAAAATGTGTGGTTAAGGATGAAGCCAGCTGGACTCAGCTGTAGCAGGTGTAAACATATCCGTTTCCAATTCAGAATAAACCAGAACGCGTGGCTTGCAAAAGAGCAGGTGAGTTACAGTTGAAGTCATTGTTATCTGCAAAACTGAATTTAATGGACGCTAGTCATGATTTGGCAGGGTCGGCCTGGCCGCGCGATACTATATGGGGAAGTGAAATGGGTGCTGAAAGGAGCTACAAGGCGCTCTAGTGGAGGCCCATCTCATAGAGGCGGGTTATCACTTTTTTCAGTATCAGAATATTCATCAAGCCCCATGGTTTTTTTCACTGCAATTATAAGAGTGTTTCAGAGTGTATGAGGTTACAAATGAAGCTTAGCAGGTGTGACACAAATGCTTGTTCCAAAGTTCTGCATCAGATATGCGCGATCAAGGAGAAGGGTGTGGGAGGAGTTCATGGATGAGGAGGGGGCATGGCCGTTACCTTCAGACTGAAATAGTGCTGCTAAGGTGTGCTCAAGGTCGGAATCCATGGCCAAATGTGAAAGCTAGCCTTTTTTTTTTTCTCCTGGGCGTTTCCAACAAGCAGGTGTCCAACTATGTTGTTATCTGTTCAGTATCGAATGCATCCTTCAAATTCTGAAGTTCGCCTTCAAGATATTCGCATCAAAATCACCTAAGGGACAGCAGGACCGGGAGAAATTGATTTCGCTTCTTAGGCAGGAAATGTGCACTGTAACACTGGAAGAACATTCCCTACTACGACGTTTAGACAGTGCAGTCTTCCATTTCATATTTTTCTATGTAGAAGCACATTTATGCATGTGGATGCTCACAGGGCTTTAGATGACCATAATACTTTAGGGTGGCTCCAGAATCTGGCTAGGAGAATTACTAGAAATAATTTCATTGGAATCCTTGACTCTATATTTGTCAAAGTTCTCGTTACGTATGCCATATCATCTCAGGCAATTTTCATTTATAGCAAAATAGATATATTTCCATGGAAAATGATATGCATAGTTTTAATTGTTAGCTATAAATAAAACGTAATGAAAGTATAGTTTGGTGACCCATATATACATGTTTAATGGAATTGGATAAGTGCTTCCTTTCCATACGGCTTCAAGTATTTTCATATTACTTAGATATCAAACTCATTGGTAGTGATAGATTTGCATATACGATAAGGATTCATATCTCACAATTATTTTATATTAGGAATGGTCAAGAACCATTTCAAATGACATTACACCATAGATCATGTATGCATTCGACCACGTAATTTGAGAGTAAATTAGGTTTGAAGTCATTTTTTAATTAATATCAAGGTTTGAAATTATCCAATAATTTAGGATATTAGATGTTAGTATACTTTTTGTGTTTATAATGGAACCTGGTTAAAACTGTAATTGTGTTTTATGGTTTACAAGAAGGGTACTGCTTGAATTTGTCAAAATCACTTTTAATACATATATGATAAAGTTTAAATTGTTACCATGAACGTGTTCAATCGTATTTTCTTTTGTAATTTCTTTCCAACATTCCACAAAAGAATTCAACAACATTTCCAATAAATTTTCGAGTAAGAAATACTAACATTTCAATACAACTTTCCTTCAAAATCTTGTTACAACATTTTCCTACTTCATGTGGAAATAAATTTACAATATTGGAAGTTAAAATACAAAGCAATATTACATTTTTTTTTCTCCTCCACTCAAGGTGGGTAAAGTACATGGTGGTTTCACATTGTCATCAACAAGGTTCCATTGCTCCAAATATCAACAAGGTGGCTCCTCCATAGTTTGCTTGATTCACAACAAAATAAGGGGAGAGGCAACACTCTCCTCCCAACCAAATACCCAATGGAGAAGAGAAGCCATCCTCTCCATTGGCCCCCGAGCCCCAATCACATCACAATGGGAGAGAATCCAACTCATGGCAACTACAAGCTTCCACATAACTAAACATAACATTTCACATGCATTCCATAATCCTTCAAAACAAGAGAATCAACAACACAACAAGAGGGAAAGCAATCACAACAACAAGTCACAAGGCTTACCAAGAAAGCCACAAGAGTAAGACATATGGGGAGGCCACTTATGCCTCCCAATGGGAATGGGTGCCACCTAAAAGCCTCCAATGCAAAACACAATACCCCTAACAACTCTTATGCCTCCCTCAAGTACCCCTTATCCCTCCATTAACTCTTATGCCTCCCTCAACTCTTATGGCTCCCTCAAAGTAAAACAAGAAGAAAATGCAAGCATTTCTCTTACAAGGTGGGCACCCAACCCAAACTCCCTCCTCAAGAACATGATCTCTTATGCCTCCCTCAATTAAACTCCCCATAGTCTCCTCCCACTCCCAACTTAGGCATTCTACCCATTCCCAACAAGCATTGCAACAACAAAAATTCAACACAACATATGTACTCATTCATATAACAAAAAGAAGAAAACATAATACAAACAAAGGTGAAGCTCCTACCTTTCCATGGTAGAGCTTGCTCCAAGTATGAAGTCTCAAATCCCTCCAAGATCAAGCAAGCATCCACAAGCTCTCACAAAATTCCCACAAGTATCAACAAGCTCTAAAAATCCACAACTCCTTCCAATTCCTCTCCTCTCCAAAAATACACAAGACTAAAATGAAACTTCCAACCCCCAAAACAAACAAGAGGATCAAATAAATAGAGAAAATAGAGGGAGGAATGATGTGGCTCCAAGTAGGATGCCACCTCCTCTTCCCTCCACTCCACATCATTTGGTCAACATCCAATTTCCAATGCACCATTAATAAGTGGTTGAAAGAAAGGCAAGCACCTTACACACTCAATCTAAGCCCACTCCCTCAAAGGACAAAAATTAAATTTTGAAAGAAAGTGCAATTAATATTTTTACCCTTTTATCCCCCCAAAACACCTAAAAGACCCTAAATTTGGCCTTCCAACCCATAGGTAGGGTTGGCATGGGGTTTTAAGAGGTGTGGGACAAGTTTGACTTGTCCCACAAGCTTTGAAATTTGGCCTCCAAGGCCAAATTCGAGTTTCCCATGTGGGGTAGAGTGTGCTACACTCAAACTCAAACACACACATCAATCCACACAAAATCCCAAGTAAATCAAATCCTAATAAATGAACTCTCTTAGGTCACATCTTTTAATTAGTTTAGGACAATTTCAAATTAACTTAATTAACCCCCTACAACCCATGGCTAACAAAGGGGTAAACTCCAATCCAAGGAAAATGAATAATGACATAAGTAAAATTTCACTTACTAAGAGCAACACATACTAACCTAAACAAAAAAGGAAAAGTTAAAACAAAACAACACATGATCCCTAGGTCACAATTTTCCCTTTACCAGATAATTCTAACACACACACAATTACTTGTTGCCATGGTGACCTTAGCTAGATTCTTCTCGAATTCCGATGTGGTTGGTCTCCACTCCCCAATTTTGTTGTGAATATAATATACCTGCAGAACAGAGAATACCTCCTTCGGCCTGTTGGCCGCATTAAAACATTCATGCCAAATATACAATATAATCTAAAATAAACGACACATGATTTACTATCATCTATGCAAGTATGATATCACTAACACTTTCTAGCACATTTCTATTCCACATATCATTTATATCAAAACGATCATCACATTAGTCCAATTATCAAGTTCTACTCAATATGATTAAACATATCACATGTCATAATTAAAGATAAATAACCCTGTCAAAAGTATCCAAATATCGTCATCAAATGTCCACCAGTAAACCATATGCATCATATAAAGATTAAATCAATAACAGTTCAATGTCTATAATATCTACTAGCATGCTAAATCAAGAAACCATAATAAATCCATAGTGAGGTAATCAGTCTCGAAAACATCAAAACAAAATGAGGTCGAAGGGAAGTGGGCACTACACCTTGTATCTGTAGCTACTTTATATCTTGCATTATATCTTTCAGCTTGCCCCTCACTTGATCCTACAATTTTAACATGTGCTCTACAAATTATTTTGGATGATCATCGGTTATATCTTGACCTAGAGACTCAATCAAGTAAATAAATCCTTTTGGGTTCCTACCATAGATGATTTAGAAAGGATACCTTCATGTCGACGTGTTTACCAAGCTATTATATATAACTAAACCTATGGTAAGGAAAATTTCTTTTATTTCATATTTTCTCCAACTATGGATCGTAGAAGATTCGCTAAGCTCAATTTTACTACTTCTTTCGATCTGTCATTCTAGAGGTGATATGCCTTATTTACTTTTAGTTGTACCCATATTTTCCTCGAAAAGCTTAACCTTATTCTCATTTGATAGGTTTTTCCATTGGAAGAATTTTTCCATGGGATTCAACCATCCAATAAACTCCTTTGGTTGTAATCCTCCACCATAATCAATAACATTAATATTGATTTCATCATTAATTCCCTCCAAAGCTTGAATAAGTCACTCCTCAAATGACCTCTCACTCAATACTTCTTCATCTCTCTAATTTTTTTTGTTGGATCCTTCATTACTCAATGGAGTTAGTTCATTAGTATACTATATTGGTCTTTGTCTCCATCTTCATGTCTATATCTAAGATTGTTTTTTTCTCTTGTGATATTAGTAATGTGTCTCTGTAGCTCCTACACATGCCAATTCATCTAGGCATAACATCATCTCCTATGTCGATCGATTCTTCTATAAAACATAGGTAATAAATCGTATGATAAATTTAATAAATATTACCTTCACGGTCCTCACAAGATCCAAATCCATCTCTAATACTAATTGATGTGGATCTAGTTGTAAGAGGTCGAAGTTCCTCCATAACACAATTTTGTTTTTCAAAAACTCAATAAACCTAAAAAAACTTCTTTCTCATTCTAGAATCCAAACTGATATTTCCCATCAATCCAATCTTCTTTTTATTTTTGTTTAATTCGAAAAAACCCATAAAACATTAAAAAAAAATACTAAAAATTAAAACATGTTAGATGGGCCCAAAATTTTACCTGCATGAAATACCTCCATAGATGAAGACTTCATCCATATCTTGGATTATTCCTTAATGTGGTTAAAATGATATTATAACTCAAAGTTCTAGACAATCCTAAAAAAGGTTTCAAATGAATTTTACTCGATTAAATGAAGGAATTTATCCCCGAAAACATGCCTAAATGGTATCTAACTAACTAATCTCCTTTTCATGGGGAAGTTATCATCACGATCTAACTACCTATAAACTTGTAAGATGATCTGACAATCAAATCAAAATTTACGATCTTAGGAAGTTATACCCCCGCATCAACAAGGAAGTACAAATTTCAAGAGCTCCTATAAAAAGATGAATATTAACATGAAGTTATATTTTCTAAGTACTATTTGAATTATTACCCAACCTTTTTTACACACATCATTTTTACTATAATGACAAAAAAAATTATGGTTGTTTTTTTATTAAATTCTAAATTATTGCTAAAATTATTGCATACAAAAATTGATTCCAAAAATCATTAATAGCATTCCATCTTTGTAAAATTCAATTCCAATGACTATTCACTAATATTAGAAAATATGTATTGCATAAAATCTATATCTCGCATTATAAACGCTAAATCATATATTATTTTAAATTGATTTATACTGTAACAATTATCTTTATTAAAAAACGATGTTGTAATTAAATATTCATATATTCATATGGAAATTTTTTTGGTTTGAGTACTTTTTTCTCATATCTTCATTTATATTCTATAACCAATAAGAAACATTGACAAATTCATTCAAGAACTATATTTCTATGCTCGAAACAATTCTTTTGAGCATGATGAAGAATGGATAAAAGAAAAAATACCAAAAAAACAAAAATATATTACACAAGAATATATCAAATTAACTGATGTTAAAACCCAAATTATTCATCTCACTAATTCTAATAGCATAGATATTTACTCAATGTATATGGTCTTTATTTTTATGCCACGTCATATATATTGAATTCCTTCGTCATCACATGGGATGTGTAATACACAACCAATTATAGAATCCTATAAGGTGGAATAGCGAACCATAGCTAATTCACCCTCGAATTTGTAAATGAACTATGTGTATTTCTTTGAGGTCTTGTGGAACTACTCTTTTGTCATTTTGCCCCTTGTTTTCCCTCAAATGATGACTCTTCACTACCACTAGCATTATGCCATTGCCTATTTTAAATTTTCCAAGAAGTGGCATATCGGTCAAGTTTGTTAAAACTTGTATATTGAGCATATTAATAGTTATAAATCTTCTCATTGTGACACTACATTTCAATTTAATTTTGGTTTTTATTGAGTTTTATGGCAAAAGGCATTTCCAAATAATAGTTTCATTAGTTGTGGGTGATAAAGTTGGGAAATATAAGATTAAGGAGGTTTTGTTAGATATATAATCTAAGGTGTGAATTTTTCAGACCTTTGATTATCAATTATTTTACAGTTTAACGGCATATAATCTCTCGATAATATGTTTCTTACTTATTGATGGCTTTAGTAATAATATTTTTAAGTAGATGATGACTCTGAGAATTTATTTTTTCTGATGTAATCAAAGAAGTGGGAAATTTTCCTTTCACCTTAATTCTAGATAGAAAACATTTTTCAAAAAACTTTTCATGTGCTTTTAGGTCTCATATTGAAATACAAAATCCATACAATTTCAATTCTTTTATTGAAAATGTCTCCAAAAAGATTTTAAGAACTATATCTCAATGAAAGTTGGTAAAATCAATGACCACTATCATATTGAATCCAAATATGTCATTTATTGTTGGAATGAATAATGGCAGTGTATAAAATATGGAGCATTGATATTCAGAGGAACAACTTTTTCCTTATGTACTTCACCATAGATGTTGTTTGCAAATTTTCCATATTCCATTTTCAATGCAAGTGAATCTTTTTTGCAATTGTGCCTTATACAAGAGTACTTAAAACAAATTTATATTGAATTACATACACATATTTCTTTATAATCCTTGTATTTTTGTGTCTCTCTAATAAAAATTCCAATTAGAGAGATTGTCAATAGATGTGCGAGTTTGACCGAGAAATGAGAAAAATTAAGAGCGATGGTAGGATTATGTGTTAAATGGTTTGGCTTCGCATGGTTGATCCCTTATGAATCCACTCACACTGTTTAGATGGATGAATGGTAACTGTTGTTTATCTGCCTTTTCAACAACAAATCCTTTATTTCCTTCTCTACAACTTCGTGGCTACTCTTCTTCAACACTTCATATGCCATGAACAACTTCTACCTTCAAAATTTACACATGGAAACTAACAAAGTATATGATTAAAAATTAAAAAGCAAAGCCGTGAGATTAGAAGGGCCCTCGTAACTCTTTGGTCAAGGGTCGTGCTTGGTAAGAAGTAGTGCGCACAAAGCTTTCCAATTTCAGCCTTGACCAAAGGGCTTATACAATACAATAATAATCTTTCTTTCGTGTCGTCCAAGTCATAACCTACAAAGCGCTCTTCATAACCCACTGGACTGTGAGTTTACAAGCAATACTCACTCTATGATATTTTTCTTTTCTTCCCTATTGTTATTAATTGCAGAGCTGTTTTTAGTTTTGTGAATGACGTACTCAGCAGTGGCCATTCTGGCCGAGGCATACGCTACCACTGAACAACAATCTGGGCAGCAATTTCACAAGGAGAAGAAAAAGGAGTTTGACAAGGAGAATAAAAAGGATAATCACCATAGGGGAGAAGGGCCAGTATGCGAACACCCTAAGTTCGCAGGTCCATGGAGCCAATTCCTTGCCACGTAGGAGCGCCAATTTGACAGCTAGTTATAAAATAACATTTTTTTATCCTAAGCCTTTAATTTCGTATCCAATTTTAATATGATTTGCTTCCATATGATCGATCAAATAAAATATCTCTAAAAAAAACACATTTACTGGTGGAGACCGGTAGTGGTCCACCGAAGAGGACAGGTGTTGAGCATTAAATTCGAAATAAAAGAGGGAAATGCAACCTGTCCTCCGCCATCTCCACGCGCGTTTTAGATAAGGAACAAATAAATGTTCAACCACCTTGTGCGGAGCTCATTAACGGGCCTTACGGGGCTCCTGTGCAGGATTACATAAAATATTGGATTTTTTTCGATCTGGTTGGACTGGGCAGAGCGACTCCGTTCATTAGCATTTCGGAGGTCATGCTTCACAGCATCAGGCGGACAGAAGACTTGCTCGTAAGTATTACACTTCAGATTATTTTCTCGAATTTATTTCACCTGTTCAGAAGCCTTGTGATTTGCGTGGTATCGCACTCTTCCAGACTTGTTTTTCATTTTTTACATATCCAATAAAATGCATGGATATATTCTCTGAAGCACTTAACTTACTGAAATCAGTGTTTTTTTATGGATGTTGCATTTATACACTTTCTTTTACATGCACATTCCTTTTTCAACAACATTTGTAAATGTTTGTATGCTTTGCAGCTAGTGTGTGTTTTATGATAGCTGATAGAGAAGATATGAAGCTGGAAAAAAACATCCATATTTTTCAGTAACGATTTGGAAAGTACACGGATCTGTGTGACAGTTAATTATTCAATTCTATCAGCTCATATAGTGTACACATGTAGGGTTTTGTGTTCTGCAACTGCTGCTGAGAACTGGCGGGCTGCATTGCTTGTAAAATAAGTCCCTTCAGTTATTAGTGCTAGAGGGCTTACCATAGATAGTTTTGCAAGGTTGGCCCCTAGCATCAAATACTGGGATGACTGGGTTGATCCAGAAGATATGGCAGCAATGTGGGCAGTTCCTCAGGTACACAATGAATGGATTGCAGCTGGAGAGAAACAAGGGCAGAAGGTTCATCTCTCTCGTAATCCGGATGGGCAACCTTGTATAACACTGACTGAAATGAAGGTAATGATTCTGTGGAAACAGTATAATAGAGGGACAGATACATCTTGTCTATTCATAATTTCAGTGGTAGGAAGACAATATGTTAATATGTTTCATCCAGCCCTTCTGCACTGTATTATTTGGACTTTCTCTTCTCTGGTACATTAAAAGTTCAATCTTTTCATCCTGTTCACTTTCTGAATGGTCAAAATTTCTATCTGGTTGTAGGCTAAAGTAGTTTGTAGACTCAATATCAGCCTTATGAGATATGAACCTTGACTGGCTTGGTGATTGCAATTGCCTTTCACCACTTGCACTTGACTTGGGTCTCCTTATATTTAATATGAACTTAAATACTGAAATGTTATACTAATGGTAATAAATTCTCCATGAAAAAGCATGGGCGCATTTTGGGTCTCCAATGAAACAGTATCACTTGTGGCAAGATAAGGACTTGAATTACTGATTGCAATTGTCATTTTATTAGTAGCTTCACCTGAATCTGAAATAAAGGGAAGTGTATAAAACCTTGTCTGTAACAATGATGCAAAGTGGAATGCTAGAAATGTTTTTTTGAGCCTACAAGTTGAGAGTCTCTGCATGTGTATTTGCCATAAACAATTTCTCAATTAGCTGGTCAAAGTCTGTACTTCTGAAATCTGCAGTGAAGATCTTCTGCATTACTGTGCTAGTGATTTCAGGTGAACTGTATTGTTTGGATGATGCAATAATAGTTATGTCGAGGATATGTTTCTCTTCCCGGTCACTACAGCTAGTATTTTTAACATTGAATTCCGTGGCAGTTGTTGGCCTTGCTGCTGTGGTAAAATGATTTTAGAATGTTCCAAGTTAAATAGTTTTAGTTAAAATGAAATTCCTTTTTCATTGTTTTAATTTTGCTTTCCTAGTTTATTCAGCAAATATACCTTTGTAATATGTCTATCAAAAATTACTGACTTATTCTAACAAAATCCTGAAGTAATCAATTGGGTGCCTTTTATCTGGACCCTTAAGCTCTACTTATTGCTTTTGGTGAGCCTAGAAGGATTGCTTCTGCATCCTTTTTGTGACTTGTCATGTTTGCATATTTTTGTTTATTGATATTGAGTTTATATTGTTAGTTTTGGGTTAAATAAGGAATTCAGTATTTTTCTACGTTCAACATAGTCAAAAGATTTCATTATGTCGACCAAAATTGTTCCCCACCAATCTAATTGAAAGAAATAAGTGTTGCATGATCTGATTGCTTCTTTTTCTTAGAACTCTGGTAAGAAAAGGCTCTAATCTGATTTTGTTCATTGTTTTTTCAGGCTATGGCAGATATTATCATTGAGAGGCATTTTAGACGATGACTAGATCCTGTAATCATCTCTACACACTGTGATATGGCGGTTGGCTTTTGTTAAATTTTAATGTAGATTTACATTTGCAGTGATTCATTTGGTACATGTAACTTTGTAAGTAGGTTGTCCATAAGTCTTAGTATGCATATGCATTTTTCCATACAGGTGCGCACTCATTTTGCCAGGCCCAATTGGAGAAAGGTCTTCTCACGAATATGCACAAAGCATCCCAATGCCAAAGTTGGTGAGTAATATATCAACATGGACTTTGTGTCTATTCCCATTAGGTCCCTGCATATATTTTTTGGCATTTCCACTCCATACGCATGGTCTAGTACAAGCTTGTAGAATGCGATGTTTATTATTTATTAAGCAAATTTTGTTTTTGGATGGACGTGTAGGAGTATTTTATTGTGGAGCTCCAGTGTTGGCGCAAGAGCTGAGAACTTTGGAATGGCAGTTTTATGCGGCAAGATCGTTTGAAGCAGGGTGGAAACAGTGTGTATTCACACTACTAATACTCAAGGAAAATGTTACCTACAGTTCTATGTTTTTAAGCCATATAGAGGTGAGGTTTCAACCTCACCAAGATTCAAATAAATCCTTGTCTTTCAGTTTTTATTTAACGTTGTTCATTTTAAGCTGCAACAATTTTGTTTATGTAATTTTTTTGTTTTTAGTAAAGTTTTATTCCAAGCATCGCTTTAAATTACCTTTTATGTTGATCCTTGATTGGTTTTATGTTGGTTATTAACATATTTGTTCAGTCTTTCTCTATCACCTATGTATTTAATTGAATATGTCTTTGTATCTTGGATTTGTTTCTATCTCGATTGAACCATGGATTAGTTGATGAAATGAAACCTCCCGAGCTGGGTGAGAAGAAGAAGATTTTCAAGGGAAATACAGAATTGGGGGGATCTTTTACAGATTTTTTATGTTGTTTTTTCTAATTAGTGGGTTTTTGTATAAACAAATGTTCTTGGGTGCTTTTGTTGTATTAAGTTGTTTTGATTTTGTTTGTAGTCAGTTTGTTGTGATCTTCAATGTTTTATCTTTTTGTTTTGTACAAGGTTTTGGGAGCCTTTTAAAACACTAATCCGTTTACCTAATAAATAAAATCAATTTATACTTATAAAAAAAAATACATTTACATTATTTAATGGTGTTCATTTTAAGCTGCAACAATTTAAATAAGGTTATGAACAAATTCTGAGCTGATTTGGTTTCCTCATCTGAAACAATGATTACATTTCGAGCAAAATGTAGTAATCTAAACTGCATGTCTTTATATTTCTTACATTTGGAGCAAAACATATAAACTTATACTGTATGTGTCCATATTCATTACATTCGGAGCAAAATATACCAACTATAACCTATAATCGTGAATGCAATAATGCAAGCACAATTGATTTCGATACATATTTTTCTGCAACACAAAAAAGAATTCTCCTCAAATGCTGCCCTTAGTTTGGACTATCAGGAACGATTGTATCATTGACAGATGTTGTTGGAGTCATCAAGAGGTTCACTGGATGAACCCATGGTGGAATAGGAAAACCAGATATGGTATGAAAGGTTGTGTGTGAAGTAGGAGGTTGTGGGATAATGGGGTGTGTAGTTGGAGTTGAAGTTATTTGCATTCTGTTGGTGTCAAGGAAGTAAGGGTGGTAATCTGGGATAGGAACTTTCAACATATCTTGTAACAGGGAGTTCTGTATGGGCATGGGATGATGCATGGGAAACAAAACCTGCGGATTTTTGAACTTGTTATCTCTTTCTTATTTCTCTTTCTCCCTTTGATGGCGAGTGGCTTCCTTCTGTTGTAATTCCAATTCCTTTTTTTGGTGAGATACCTCCCGTTGTTTCTCGTGCTCCTGTCTTTCAACAAACTTTTGTAGATCCCTTTCTTGCCTCTCTTTAATGCGTTGCAATCTCTCTTCCTTTTTCTGCTCCTTTGCTGCCAACCTTTCTTGCTTTTTTGCCTCAATATGCTCCTTTTTATGCTGCTTCCCTTCACATATTTCTTGTTTTTTATGTTCTGTATCTTTTAACATCTGAACATAAGCATCAGATGTTAACAATTGTGAAGCACAACTTATCCGGAGTGCAGCATCACTCTTACCCTTGGAAGGATCCCGTACAAATTGTGTCGGTAACCTTAAAAATTTACCCAATTTCTTCTCATTTGTAGCAACACCATCATTTGATATACCACTTTCAACATCATGGCCAGTTGTCTCTTCCTCATTTTTATCTTTATCAATGACCTCAATTTCCTCTGCGTCAGCATAATAATGAGTAAAGTTTGCTGGTTCAAAGTCTGTTGGCACAAGGTTGGTTGGCATCGAAGGTAAAGATATACTTTCATCCTCAGTGTTTCCAATCTGATCAAGTCCCAACTCTGCAATATGCTCTTGCAGCCATGTAGGTTGTTCTGGTGCACTTGGCAATGAGAGATCGTCCTCTCCAAATCCCTGGGCCTCAGTGTTGCAGCTGGATGTGCCTTGGTCACGAGTATTCACAATGTGGTTCACTTCATAATCTTTGGTCTGCATTATACTTTGGCTTTCTCCCTGTATACTTGGTTCCTCCGTCTCTGTATTAGCAACAACCGTTGTTTCAATGGTTGGATGGACTTCTTGTGTTGTTGACAGATTCTCAACTGATTCCATTAAGTAATTTTCTCCAATTTTGTCACCAACTGGTGGAGCTACATCTCTTGAAAAACTTAGGATGTTTTCAGCAGCATCAACATCTATTATGTTTTCAGTACCATCAACATTCATAATGTTCTCAGTAGTATCATCATCTGTGACATTTTCAGCATCATCTTCGTTGGCATCTTCTTCAATGATATATAGTTTACTACATTCCATGTCATTCTGTAATGCATTTGGATCAAGTGGCCATATACCTGTGCGTCTAAAACCAGCACGAATATTTGCAGGTGTCAAGGCCTTTGCGAGAGCTCTACTACCTATTTCTGCCAAGTCTGAACGTTTGACTTCTTGGTACTTATTATTACACATCCACTGCATCCTCTCAGATCTGAAATATGCTTTAAAAGGACCAAAGACACTAACATCCAGTGGTTGCAACCTATGTGTAGTATGTGCTGGCAATGTCAATAAATCAATCCCCAATCGCCTGGCCTCTTCTATAGTTGACAATGCCACATGGCTTCCATGACCATCAAATATAAGTAAATGCCTATTTTCAGGGCACACCCCTCCAGGTACAGACTTACTGAAATGATACAACCAGCTTATAAAGAGCTCTCTAGTCATCCAAGCACTTGGATGAGCAGCCATGCAAGCACCTGGTTCACATCCCTTGATGTAATTTTGTGAAACTTTCTGACCTTTAAATAAGTAAAAGTTAGGGATACATTTCCCTGCAGCATTTACACAACATAGAATTTTCATCCATTCTCTACTACGAGGAATGATTTTGGGAACATTCCTGCAATCCTTGGTAGCAAGCACCCTCATGCCACAATTTCTCCTTGCTTGGATTCCTATCTCATCACAATTCCATATTTTGCCTGCACCATAGGAATTGATATAATGTTAGCTAGTTTTTCATAAAACTTGCTAACCACCTCTGGACGTAAACCTATTGCATGATCTCTTTCCAGACCTTCAGCTAGTCCTTAAGGACTATGTCTGGGTGTCTTTTTCTAAATCCTTCACACCAAGATTTTCCAGGTAATCCTTCTCGAAATGGAGTCTCTCTAGTTTCACAAATTTGTGCAACACATCCCTCAGTTGCATAAATCCCACTCCATGCCCTAAATCTGCCATTTGCTTGCACCATTCAACTATCTCTTTCTCCTCTTCTTCACTCAAAACAAGTGCAGGGCCCTTCCTTTTTGTATGGGTCAGACCATTCAGCCAATAATGAATAGATGTAGGAGGTAAATTATATTTCAGTGCAGCAGCTCTAATAGAATAATTGTTGAATTCAATATCATCTATGGCCTTCAATATGTATTCTTTTGACCAATATAGACAAAATTCTAACATTCTTGGTCGAAACAGTTACCTCTAACAACTACAATAACCTCTATTTCATGCATGTTTACTTGATCATCTAGCAGTTTCTGGCTGATGATGGCATCAGTTGTGATTGTATCTCTATTGTTTTGTTTGTACACCATCTTGTTGATTTTATTCCTAGCATCCTCTTCTTGATTTTTTTCATGGTAATATTTTTCAATTACATATTGTACACCCCTTCTCTTGGGCATATTCGTTGTGCACCACTGTGAGATCCTCGTTCTCTTCATCATCTCAAACACTGTGTTATTGAAACACCATGACATTAATAATATATGTATTAGTATATCACTAGTATCATCTAAAATGGTCAAAGGGTTAATTACAATAGCAATGACAACACAATACAACATTGTTGATTATATATACACATAATTTTGAAGAGGTGGTGCTATTAAGAAACACTGCATTACTAAGCCTTTTACTAATATTGTAAGTGAGCCTATGAATACCCCTTTGGGCACTGTGATATAGGTTGTTGATTAATTTCATAGGGTTTGAGAAGGGCCAATATGTGAGACACTTCATAAGACTGGAACACTTTTTTCATTTAAAATAGTCCAAATACCTGATGGAATAAAAACTCTTCAGATTGCATTTCCCTCTTTTATTGCAAATTTATGGATGGCATGCAACATTTGGGAGATGTTCATCAGTGAATATGATAAAATTACAAGGCTTAGGATCACATAAATATAAGCTTTGATTGGATAACTAGCATTTGTCATAGGTGTTGGCTCTCCTAGGTGGCAAATGACATTTCCAGTGGATAAAATTTGAAGAATGTATCGCTTAGTGATATGTGTGAAAATTCACCACGTCAACAATACAATATGTCATTTAAAGGATTATTTATGTTTAACCACCACAATTTATGAACAATTATTGGTCTCCATTAGTAATACTATTTTTTGATAAGCTAACTTAGTTTTATGTACATGTGCTACATAATATGAAAAAATTATTCCAAATAAAAAACAAAAGGTTAGAAAACCTCTGGCTACACATAACTGCAAAATTTGTGATCCTATGTGGCATTTAGTTGACATTGGGGGCCCCTAAATTTAGGTTTTATTACTACAAGATAAATCGATCATCGTATGAATTGATAAATATCAATTCAAAAATTGTAAGTGAACTTGTGAATAATCATTTGGGAATTGTAATTGATCAATTAATATATGATTGATTAATTTCATATTGTTCGAAAACACATCATCTTGAGAAATAAGTTGGAGACATTCATTGAAAAATATCTTTCTGTTTTGAAATATTATATTGTCCCCTAGATGTATATTTGTTTATATATTTATGTGTTTTCTATTTTATTTTCTAATAATTCAATACACATGGAAGGTTTATCACATACTTGAACTGCATTTTGGGCTCATCAAGATATATCAAAATAAAAATTGGTGACATACTATAAACAACTACTCTTATGAAGATATAGGTGTCTATCAAACAATATTACATTAATAAGTTTGTAAAACTAATTGATCAATATCAATTAGAATGTTTCACTCGAACATGCAGTCGCCCCTTTCCACATTGTAATTCATATCGATTAATTGACGCAGGTCTTGTTAATGTAATGTTTTGTGACATCAAATCATCTTCAGAAGTGAATGCATGTAAGAATCGTAATTGTAATAGCTTGACTACATATGTTGTTATGGTGGCAACAAATCTGTTGTACTACTGTAGGTCTTGGTATGGACCACTTCGGATCTCTACCAGTAAATGTGTTTTTTTTTTGAGATATTTTACTTGATCGATCATATGGAACCAAATAATATTAAGATATGATTTGATAATTAAAGATATAGGATTAAAAAGTGTTTATTTATACCTAGCTGGCATACTGTCACTCCTGCGTGGCAAGGATTTGGTTCACTTAACCTTTGAAGTTAGGGGTGTTCGCATACTGGCCCTTCTCCCCTAAAATCTTCTAAAGATGAGTTGTTATCAAATAACACTACATTCGTCGGATTGTTTGTAATTGATCAATATTAATTAGAATGTTTCACTGGAACCATGCAGTCACCCCTTTCAACATTGTAATTCATATTGATCAACTGACGTAGGTCTTGTTAATGTAATGTTTTGTGACATCAAATCATATTCAGAAGTGAATGCATGTAAGAATCGTAATTGTAATAGCTTGACTACATATGCTGTTATGGTGGCAGCAAATCCGTTGTACTACTGTAGGTCTTGGTATGGACCACTTCGGATCTCCACCAGTAAATATGTTTTTTTTTTGAGATATTTTACTTAATTGATCATATGGAAGCAAATAATATTAAGATATGATAAATAATTAAAGATATAGGATTAAAAAATGTTTATTTATAATTAGCTGGCATACTATCACTCCTATAAATAGTTAAGAATAAATAGTTAAGTTGAAAGGTATGAATAAACATTTTTCTTTCCTATATCTTCAATTTCTGGGAGTAGTGCAATTATGTCAACACCCTAAGTTCACGGGTCCATCGGGCCAATTCCTTGTCATATAGGTTTATCAATTTTACAGCTGGCTATAAATAAACATTTCTTTATCTTATCTCTTTAGTTTGGAAACCCTCAATTATCTTATCTCTTTAGTATTGGGCAGTGTTCACGTAGAGTTACAGATTTCTGTTTTGTATTAAATGGTACAAATTTTATATCTTATAGAGTTAGCGAGAGATATATAAAGAATGTGCTGGACATATTTGTTTCAATATGTTAGCGAGAGGGGTGAGATAGGTTAGTGGATTTTCAAAATTTTCTATTATATTCATGGTTTTGTGATCATAAAATTTGAATTTTTGATTATTATTTTTATAGGTTAAGTTATTGGGGTTTACCTGTAGATCTGCAATTGGATTTGACAAACTGAAAAACATCCAGCGGAAGTGGGGCTTAAAAATTACTCGTCTATTTTTGGTTTTTGACCAGATAAATTCAACGGTGATCTAAATAGAAAGAAGAAGTGGCTGTAAATAGGAGTTCTAGTTTTGATTTTTAGTTTTGGGTTCGTGTGAGCTGTGAAGATAGGTTGAACTGCGCACCTGGGGGAAGCTAGAATTGATTGATGTTTATGATGGAGCTTCAGCAAACACAATCTCTTCTTCGTTTGTTTGAGGATGTAAACATCTAACGTCAATAAGAGTTCCTAAAGGCTCTATAAATGGAACTTATTGTTGGAAACATTCTATTCTGCTGACTCAAAAATAGAGTTGGACACAACAAGTGTTCACTCCTACGACAGTGAAGGCACTGGTCCATGTGACTGTAAAACAGGCCAGAATTCTGGATGCTCTAGAGAATTTATGCCATGGAGGGGGGCTTTTGGATTTCTTCTCTTTTATGTTATAAGCTAAAGTAAATGTCAGAGAATGATGAAAAAATTTGATATTTTGAAACTAACAGCGACTACCCTAAGTAATAACAAGATACGGGCATAAGCAATGTAGGACGAAACCATCCCAAAGTTGGTAAAGCTGCCAGTTTAGCACGATTTTCAGTTTTTAGTTTCATCGGGTGTTGATGACTTTACAAGGATTTACGAAAAATTAGATTTGCAGACATTTTTTCTTCTGTCTGATGTTGAATCCTTGGTAAACATGGAGCCAATTCCTTGCCACGTAGGAGCGCCAATTTGACAGCTAGTTATAAAAGTAAACATTTTTTGTGGTCCTAAGCCTTTAATTTCGTATCCAATTTTAATAACTGTTTGCTTCCATATGATCGATCAAATAAAATATCTCTAATGAAAATACACATTTATTGGTGGAGACCCTTAGTGGTTCGAAGCCGAAGAGGACAGGTGTTGAGCATTAAATTCGAAATAAAAGAGGGAAATTTGCAATTCTGTCCTCCGGTGACATCTCTGACGCGCGTATGTAGATAAGATTTCTCTCTTACAAATAAATGTTCAACCACCAATGTTTGCGGAGCTCATTGATACGGGCCTTACGGATGCTCCTGCGCAGGATTACAGAAAATATTGGATATTTTGCAGATTCTGGTTGGACTGGGCAATTGAGCGACTCCTTTCATTAGCATTTTTAGAGGCCATGCTTCATAGCATCATGGAGCCAATTCCTTGGACGTAGAAGACTTGCTCGTACGTATTAAAAAAACATTTCAGATTATAATTTTTCGGGAATTTTAATAATGGTTGCACCATATGATCGATCAGGGAAGACATTGTGATTAAATACACATTTTCTGGTGGAGACCTGAAGTAAGGTTCACCGAAGAGGACTTCATTAACTTCAAAATAAAAGAGAGACTTGCAATCTGTCCTAGACGGATTTTCTGAACGCTGCTTTTAGATAAGAAACAAATAAATGTTGCAGGACCACCATGTGGGGCTGCTCGACGGCTGCCTTATTGTTTCCTGCGTTAAGCATTTAGAACTATCATTTAGGATATCTTACCTCGTTTAGTTGGACTGGGCATAGGAGTGACTCCTAAGATTTACCATATTTAAGAACACCTTCATAACATCAGGCAGGACCATGAAGAGCTCGTAAGTATTAGATTGCAGATTATAATGATCACGGAATTTGAAAAGGCAGATTATAAGGGAACATTTTGAAGTTAAGGGGACGTTTCAAATCATGGTATTGGAGGATATTCATGGTGGAGGAACATATGACTTCAGCTCAGAAATTATAACTGGTTTTGATCTTGGGGAAATGTGGGGCACGGACTACATTTAGCCATTTGAAGGTGCGATTGTCTCTATTCGTTTAATGTTGCTTTAGGGGAGAAGGGCCAGTATGCGAACAGTCCTAAGATCGCAGGTCCATGGAGCCAATTCCTATGCCACGTATTGATCACCAAAGGTGACGTTGACAGCCTAGTTATAATCTTAACAATTTTTTATCGTAAGCTTTTAATTTCGAATCATATTGTAATATTATTTGCTTAGCATATGATCGACACAAATAAAGTGGTATCTCAAAAAAAACACATTTACATTCTAGAAGTTATTAGTTCCTATTGTGAAGTTAATATTGCATTTGCAAGGAACTACTTGCCATATCTAATGATTCATCAGAATCAAGATGCTATGATACAGGATATCAATATTTTTTTGATCTCTAAAATGGGCCAATCTTTCAGTGATTTCAGTCCTCAATGCAGAGTTTCTCATGATCTAATTCTAACCTAATTGAAAGACATCAAAGATTTGCAATGCCTTTCAATGATTAAAAGTGTAAAATGCTAACGAGTGTTTTCTGTGATTTACTTCGATTAGCAATTTTTTCGAGTTGAACATGTTCTTTTTCCTTTGCCTTGGTAGGTACTACTGGTTTGGAGCTTTTCTTTGCGCAGATAGGCACTAGGTTCTCATTGTTTACTCTGATCATGTGCATATTTTAGCAGTCTGTGGTCATTCTCAGAACTAGTCCACAATGGTATCTAAATTAAAATAAATTGTAAAAGGCAAAAAGAACAAAGCTGAGGGCCTTTCTTTAAATTCTATTATTCCAGACTCGTTCTTTACTATAATTCTTTACTATAATTCTATCAGTCCATAAACTTGCAGTTCTGCTCAGCAATCTGTTATGTCTAATTCTAACCTAATTGAACAGACACTTTAGGTATGAAAACTAACCTGCAATTTTTGCAGGGTATGAAAACTAACCTGCAATTTTTGCTTTGCTGGACCTTTCCTTTCCTCCTTGATAGAAGTAATCTCTTCTTATAAACTCCACTGTAATCAGGCACCCTGCAGAAGTAAATCAGCAGTAAACAAGACTAGGAAAGTGAATATATAATACCAACATTGATTTGAGAGTATCTAATCAAAATGTAAGACATGGATCAAGGTGTAGGGTCTTTTTAATCAAAGGTTGAAATTGATTTTGAGATGATCTTGTGGCTGAAATTATTTGATTTGATATTCATATTTATTTTTTAATTTCAAGTGTACAATTTAGTTTGTGTTTTTAATGGATGAATTTGAATCTTGAGAAGAAGGTTCCCTCTTTTTTTGCAGGTTTGTATTAATGTCTGGATATGAAAGATTTGGTGATTGAACAGCCCAACTTGGAATATGGAAAGAGATGAATTGAGAAGACAAATATTCAACCCATTAAATAGATATGATGGGTTTGTCAACTGATATGTTGTTTTTATATTTTGAACAAATGAGTCTTTTATTGTAGAAAATGAAAGTACCAATCAGTATTTATTGTGTACTAAGTAATACTGAGATGTTGACCCTATGCACATATGGTTTATAAAAAAATAAATTTTTGAACTTCAATAATCAAAATTTTGGTTTTTATTCCATCAAGTATTGGATATTTTATATGCAAAATACTGTTCAAGTATTGGGACGTGTTCACATACTGGGTCTTCTCGCACCTAAATATGTATACGCAGAACTACATCAAGAGACTGGGAACTAGAAAAATTTGACTGCAGGAATGATCAAGACCTTTGACTACTTTTCTTCCCAACCTCCAATAGAAGAGGCGATTTTATTTTTTTTTTAGGATTTCTTGGAAGATGATACAGAATATAACTGAAGCATGTCGAATTGTATATACTTAAATCTGAAGAGCATAAACGGTCGGTACGCTTTGTTTTCAATTGAAGTTTATATAAATAAAATCCACACATGTATGTTATAATGAATTTATAATGAAGCTAGCTTGCAAATGCGACTTTGTTGATTCGAATCATTGATTAAAATGTGGGGTTTGTTTTTGTTTTTTCCTTGAACAACTACATTGTTGTTTAAAAGAAGTTGAAATATTGTGGAAAACTTAATGAATGTTGAAATATTGTTTAAAATAAGGTTGAAATATTGTGGAAAACAAGCAATTGCACTCGAAGTTACATTAACAAAGCCACTACATCGAGCAATTGACAAATAAATATCCATAATTTACTTAGGCAACATAATGTGCATAGAAGCAGATCCAACAAGTCCAATTGCAAACAAAATACATCAATAATGCCCAAAAGTATGTTATTTTCTTTAAAAAAACCACAGAAAATAGTTTTTGATGCTCGGTTATTTCGATTTTAGAACCCATACTTTTTCAATATTAACAATTATTCTACTCCATTATTCGAAATTCTGATCCTAGAATTAACGCAAGCACAAATTGAGTTCACGTTTTGAGGAAAATTTATCAATATTGCCATTAACATATACCACTCAAAAATCAATTAACACAATTAGCGAACAATTGTTTTGACTACGTGTTTATAGACAATATTATTTTTTTGCATTTGGGAGTGAATGAAAGAAAATGTGATTCTGAAAATACAAGTGATGTTGATCCAGCTGCAAGAGGTGGAATTGCCTCCAAAACACACATAAAATTTGTAAAAACTCAAGAAACTTCAAACCAAAGTATTTCTCGTTTTAAAATCAACAGTAATCTTTCCTAACATTATAATCCTATTTTTATTTCCCACTAAGTGTTAAAAAAACCTAAAATGTAAAAGAGCCTAAAAACCAAATAACACAGTAAAATACAGGATAACTTTTTTTTTTTTTTGACGCATAACACGACACAACATGCCACCACCAAGGTCACAACTAACTCCGTGGGTAACTCAATACAAGGATGACCACAAGGGTAGCACGGAAATGTTCACACACTCCAAGGATGGTTCACTTTTCTATCTGACAAAACAACATAAGAAACCACCACATAACACACCTACAGATAGGGCAAGCCACAATGAGGAAATTATTGATGGTTATTTATTTTTATGTAACCTCTTTCGATCCTTAACTACAGTTTGCTAAGACTCTAGATATGATTTGTACAATGCTTCTTACAATGCTAAGTTTTCTCAGGCTAATTAAATCTTATCCTCTTCTAACAACTAACAGTTCATTTCACCTTAGGGTTATTTTACAAATTTCACCCAAAAAGGAATAATGTTCACTAGAGAAGCTAGGGTTATCATGTTATATAATTCTTACTCACAAAGATAGTCTCGCCTATGATTTCTTTAAAGAATTCCTTGCTCTCAACTTGGTAACCTCTACGTTAATTTATTTAAATATAACTTTTAGTTCAACTTTTATAAGTATTAAACGACCCACGTTATTTTACTTATGTCGCATTATTAATAAGTCATAGCAAGATTTACTCAACATTTCTTTTCAAGGGTAAAGTTTAATAACACTCATTCACCATAACAAAACAAGGTTACATCCACACTTAAAATACCAATAATCCAATAAGGTCACTCAACAAGCAATAACCAATATTTTAATATTTTCAATGATGGTCAAACGAACCAAGGTGACCAAAGTTAAGATGACAAAGTCCACAAATACATCATACCAAGACCAAAATCCTCTCCTACATTTTCCACTGTATGTTATCCATAGCTGAACAATATAAAAAGGATTCATGTAAGAACTTCTCAGCTGAGGTTGATGCACAAGTTTACAAGTCTATCCCTCATCTACTCGCTAACATTCCATCTGCAGCAAATATTTACTAGAGTCAGTTCGCTAGAACTGAGCATGATAAGATATAAACCTCACCTAATAACTTATGCCATCTAGCATTTAAATAAATGAAATTTTGCAATACTCCCTATCAAATAATTCCTAGTCATGTATTCAAATCTTAACTGCACATCTCATGATAACACATTTCATACCCATCATTGAACACTTCCCTAAAATCTGCTTACATATGAACAAAATTTCCAAGTGGCTAGAAGATATGCAACCTTAACCTTGCATTTAATCATAATTAAATTACAGTAACAATAGTAACGCTCACCTAATACCCTCAACCTACTTCACATATAAAAGTGTCCAACAATATTATCTTTCAATTAAATACAAGCACCAACGACATTAAGCTTCTATAATAAATACAAGTGTCAATCATATGATAATCATCAATATTACCCAAGTATCAACCTTTATAGAAAAACAAGGATATGTAAGTATACTTTTGATATTTATCTCACAATAAAAAGAATGTACTTATGTAAACAAGGGTTCCACCAATCAGTAAGTTCATATATTATTTAGACTATCCTATCGGTTGTTTATTATCATGTCTCTATATGCCTCTATTAGTATAAGAGTCCATCTCAGAGGAATGAATTACGAACAACAATACCGTCATACTTCGTTAATGAGTAGAAGGTACATTTGGCTAGCTAAAACAGGTAAGCGTGGTCCAAGCCACTATAAATGCAAGTATCAACATTATCTCAACTCACAATTGAGATGCAAGTACCAATTTTTAGCTAACATAGTAATCATCATAAATGCCAGAAAATATTCCACGCGCTAACCAAGGATTGAAATAACATATTTATCCTTACCGGTTGCCTGATAGCATAATATATCATATTATATAATTCAACCTCCACTTGCATATCTCAATTTATGGGTATCAATCATTGTCCTATATAATGAAGTTAAATAATTTCAGGTCGACTTCTATCCTTAACGTCATATAAGGTATGAACAGTCCCATTATGTTAGTTGTCACCTTTACTTAAGGCTGTGTAAGAATCCTTTTTAGGGTAGTTCTCAAAACTTCCCTATTCATCTGTTTTGCTACCAAAAAAAAACATTTCAACAAGCTTTGAAGTCAAGGTATAGGATAAATTTATAATCTCATATTTCAAGCATTGTCTGAATTCATACGCCTGAGGGCCATCACATGTCAATCAAACTTGTAGAATGTACACATTCATGAGAGTTCGATGTATTCATTATTACCTCAACTGATTCGAAGATCTAAGAAGCGCCTCAAACTTAAGCCATATAGTTATCCGCACAAACTAACGTCTTGAGGCTTACCGTATTCAAACGGGTCACAAAATAGAACCCCATTAACACATGTTTCAGGAGCGTTCCAATCTAAAAGTAAGCTCATAGTAATAAGAATAGTAGAGGGCCTGGAGAGGGGTTTTCAATAATCCCCAAAGTAAACGATAATCAAAGGAGTCGGATAGTATCTAGAAGGACCAGTAAGAGCCAGTACGACTCTCCCCAAATAGAAGCCTCCAATCCTAATGGGGGGGGGTTATACTATTATCAATCCACATTAAAAGACCAACACAGTCTTTCGAGAAAATTTCCCGTTTTCACGCCATGTTTTACATAATAAAAACAAGACAAGAAAAATTCTAAATCTCATTCACACACCACAATATTTCCTACAGAAACCACTGTTCACAGGAGTAATCATGGCAAAATGATAAACTAACTTTATAAGGTCGAGAAGCGAGAATCACTGGAGAGAGATCAGCTCATGCAAATTGTGATTAAAAGTCATTCGGAAACCCATTTCTTTTGGGCATCTCGTTCAAGAAAGAGTCAACATATATATATGTAAATAAATATTAAATAATATCAAGAATCCAAGACGTTACTAACTTAGTAAAAGAAAATCACACATCAACAATCCAAAGGAGACATCACATATACAGAATTCAAACAAAACTGCAGAGATTGATTTATCTAAATGCTAAAGTAAATAAATTATTAAGAGAGAGGGTTAGGGCTTATCATGCCTTTAATGCGCTTCCCAAGGAAAGAGCACGCTGAAACAGGCCCTTGAAGGTAGTAATGAGCCGAGGTTGGCTGCTACTAAGAACACCAATTTCCGAAGACCAAGAATCACCGTTACAGCATGCATAGTGCCCAAGAATACCACCAATCAGACCAGTAACCAAAGGTGCCTTTTCTGAGTTCAAACAGATATCGTTCCAGCCTGTCAAAAAGCAACTCCTAACGCTAGTGCTGTGGCAATCGAACTATTCACTAGCACTTGCATCCAATCCCGTTGGCCTCCCTCCTTGTATTCAGCATCATTTTTGCGCTTCTTTTCAGTACCAAGCTTTGTGAGCTTTGAGGATGAGAAGAAAAACACGAGGAGGAGAGCTCCAAACATGAAGGAAGCCATGATAGATGCTGACATTACCAGGAACCTGGTAAAACCACCTAACAGATTTAAAGACTTCCGCCGAACAACCCATCCTGCTATGAATAATGCAAGCGCCACACTAATGAAGGCTTTTATTACCAGGTTCTCCAACAGCAAATTGTGCTTCATGAATATTCTGATATGAAACAGATCCTCCTCTATGAGATTCTCTTCCATGAGTTGCATTGAAAAACAAGTAAGGTCCCAATAGATAATCTTTGTAATAAATTTCATCAGGTCTCCTGGTAACACTCTTACTGTCACTAATTGATTTTGATAAAAAAATAAATAAAAAAAACTTGAAGGAGAATCCCAAATTTGAGGATGCATTCAATACTGAACAGTTAACAACAATGTTGGACAACCTACTTGTTGGAAGCGCTCAAAGAGGCTTCTACTATACTGCACATGCCTGTTGCCTGGCTAAAGCCTGTTGCAGCCTGCTGTGGATCCCCAACAAGAACACAACTCGCAGCATCCAATGAAAAAGGAGGTAACACGCCAACCGCACCAGCCTGTAGCTTCATCTATAATCCACCATACCAGACCCGCGCGGCCAGCAGGGAAGGCGCCCAACAGTCCTCCATGCTCAGAAAAACCTTCCTCCACGTTTCTAAACGCCCCCCCCCGAGTTCCAGGCGAGAACAGGATCCAATGCGGCCATGGAAGGCAAATAAAAACAAGGGAACGAGGGCCAGGCGCGCAGCAAAAAAGGAGGCAACTTTTCTAACGTTTTTCTCCACCAATCTACACACAGTTCGCCCTCCCAAGGTCTCACGCTGCCAGAGCCGAAATTTGCAGGAAAAACAGCAAGGACGTGGAAAGATACAAGACAAGAAATGTTAAAAGAAAAGAAGTGCGGCCAGTATGGAGGGAAAAGGCGCCCCAATCCAGCAAAGGTCAATTTCATCATTAATTTTACAGCCGACTAGGGCAGAAAACAGGCGGCCCAATTAAAATCTCCCACTTCTCACCAACTCATCAGGAAAAAATTACTTATCCACAAAATGAAATAAATCTAATTAATCACAATTTCTTTTTTTTTTTAAATAATTCCGTTAGGTCGACAAACTGACGACAGTAACCAACTGCGAAGTATAACTGACGTCCATTCTTTTATTATTCATTTTTTTATTATGTTTTAAAATGCTGCGACACCCGACGGGGTTCGAAAAGTCGCTTAGGACTTAGCACAAAAGTGACAACAATTAAAATTAATAATAATAATAATACTAATTATTTAATCGAGAGGTCGAGCATGAGCGTGACCAAAACTACGGCAAAAATATCTGGCAGGCAACAAACAACAATCAACAGGAGGTTCGATATAGCAAGAACAAGGTCTTCCTTTAATAGGATAAATCGCGAGGGATGTTGCGGGCCAACAACCAAAACATCGACACTGACGCAAGCAAGAAAGCTCAACAAGACGACGACAACAACGTTTCAAAGGGAACACAACGGCGTTCAGCCCTTAGAAGCTCGGTCGCCACAGAATAACAGAGCAATGACGAATGGGGGCATTACACCCACTTCCCTTTGACATTTTTTTTATACTAATCATGATACTGCTGATTATATTATGGACATGATTATGGACTTTATTATAGTATGATGTTAGATGTTAGATCATGGATTATTGTTGACTTGATTTATTTATGATGCATGATGATTATTAGAGACATTTTGGATATTGATGTTGATATACTGTTTGACATGGTTATACTATGGATGTTGTTCGGACATGTGATATTTGGATATTGTGAGTAGACCTAGAAATGGAAATTATTTGATGATGATATAGTTGTTGAGTAAAATTGTAAATGATCTTGTTGGTTTCTTGGATGTTGTTGTGATCCATATATCTAGATGATTTTGAATTTTATTTATATTATTTTGGATGTTTTGATATGGCCACAAGGCCGAAGGAGGTATTCATGTTTTGCAGGTTAAAATATCACAACAAACATCGGGGATTGGAGACCAACCACATTGGAATTCTAGATGAATTCAACAAGGTCACCATGGCAACTAGTATTTGTTTGTGTGTGTTTGTGTGTGTTAGGGATTCCCATGGGGGGATCACCTTTAAATGTGACCAAGGGGTTATGTGTATTTATTTATTTGTTCCTTTGTTTATGTTTTCATGTGTTTATTTTGTGGTGCATTGACCCTTTCGTTGTTCATTAAATGGTGTTTAATATTGTGAGTAATCATGTTGTTAAGTTAATTAATTAAAATATGTCATAAGAAAGTAATTAATAGAGTTGTTGGCTTTGAATTAAAGTGTTGTAAGAGATGTGTAAGTTAAGTTAAATTTTGAGTGTGAAACACTTCATCTTCTTGGAAATTCAAATTTGTCCTTGAAGGCTGATTTTGGAGGCTTGTGGGACAAGTTAAACTTGTCCCATACCTCTTAAATTCATTTACCAACCGTACCTATGGTTGGAGAGTTAATTTTAGACTTTTATAATACATTTCTGTAACTCAAATTGTAAGTTTTAATTGCACTTTTCTTACATGGTTTAATTTCAGTCCTTTGGGGTGTGGGTTGGATTTGAGTATGTAAGTAAACTGTCATATTATTCACCCACCTATTTATTATGCATTGGAGAATGAAGTTGACTTTTGGGGTTGGGGTTGAGGATGTGTGATGTGGCATCCTACATGGATCCACCTCATCCTCTTCCCTTCCCTCTTCTATAAAATTTGAATTCCTTGCCTTGTTTTGGGTTGCTTCACTTTGGAGACTTCATTCTTGGGTGAATTCCTTGCTGTTTTGGGAGCTCTTGCTTTTGGAGAAGTTTGAAGATTGTTGCATGCTTGTTTTTTGGTGGATTTTTGGATTGTTTTCTTGGAAACAACTGTTGTTTGGAACTTGGGAAACTCCATCATGGAGAGGTAAGAGCTTGGCTCTTGAAATGCTCTTCTTTTATGAATGTAAATGTTAATGTGTGAATGTTTTGGCATGTTTGTGGGTTGTTGGGTAGATGGCCTAGGAATGGTGTAGGAGAAGACTATGGGGTTTAATTATGGGAGGCACAAGTGTATTTTAGGGAGGTATAAGGGTGGAGGGAGTTGGGATTTGGGTTCCACCTTACAAAGAAATAGCTTGCATTTATTTACTCATTATGGGGTGCCATAAGAGGTTGGGGAATTGGGGGAGGCATAAAGAAATGTGAGGAATAAGGGGTACTTGGGGGAGGCATAAGGAATGTCAGGGTTTTGATATACTATATTTTGGCGGTTTGTAATTCAGGTGGTGATACCCATTTCCCCTTTTGGGAGGCATAAGAAGCATCCCCCATAGTTTCTTGCTCCTTTGGCTTGCTTGATGAAGCCTCAGTAATGTTTTTCATGCTTTAATGTAGTTGTAAACTACATTTTGTTTGGAATATGTGTTTTATTGTGAAAATGTTGCTTGTGTGTTTGTGGAATCCTGTTGTTGCCATGAGTTGGATCACATCTTTTATTGCATTGTGGTTGGGGCTCAGGGGCCAATGAAGAAGGATGGATTCTCCTTTTCATTGGATGTCTTGGTTGGGTGGAGAGTGTTGCCTTTCCCCTGCTCTTGTGGTGATCAAATTAGAAGAATGTGAAATCTACTTGTTGTTGTTCTAGAGCTGAGAAAAAGACAGTTTGATAGTTCCTTGTGAAATGAAACCATATTGTAACCTTTCCCACTTGAAGTGGATGAACTTGTAAATTTTTGTAATGGAAAGATGTTGTATTGATTTGAAAGTTGTATATTGTAATGTGAAAGAGATAAACTCTATTTTTAGCGTTTGAAGGAATGTGAAAGAATTGTATTCTGTATGAGGAATTTGAGGAATGAAAGAAAAGTTGTAAAGTTGTATTTGAAATCAATAAAGGATTGCACTACCTTCCTCAAATTGCATCATTGTATTGAATTTGATCATCTAAATGTGAGTTGTAATCTCTATTTGAAAGAAAGAAATGCATATGAAGGAAGTGTAATACTCTGTCTTTTGAAATATGTAAAATTTGGAAATTAGAGATGTATTTTAGCTTTTGAATAGTTTAATTGAATCAAATAAATGTATTAGATTAGAATTGGAATGAATTATAATACTTGGAAGATGAAAATGGTGAATAGATCCTTTAAAATTTGATCTCTATTTTTGTATTTTCAAACTGGCAAATACTTTATCCAAAAATGCAAAGTTTGAACCTGCAACAATGAAATAACAAATTAAATGATTAAATTGAAGTAGTATGCCCTAAAAAAATTCAATTGGACAAAAATACTTAAGGAATTCCTTAGAAAACTTAGCAAAATCGGGCTCAAACCATTTTGCTATCATTTTGACATCAAGGTTGTTTTTTTTTTAAATTGGGAGTCAATAAAACAAACTTACCTTCCAAATCCATCCTAAATCCATCTAAGAATAGTTCTCCATGTCTAATTGACATGTTGAGAGAGGAAGAAGGACAATTGATTAAAATTTCATAAGTTAAAATCTACTAGCTTGCCTTTTAAAATCCTGTAGATCATTTTCTTGAAATTGACTCAAAATTTATCAAAATAAAAATTTAATGATTCCTGTGTAAAGAGGATGTCGAGATATTTCCATAAAGTCCTTGTTTTCCCAAAATGAGCTTCTCTATCAAAAGTTACGGCCTTCTTAAGTATTCCTTCATTTGGCATCAAAAAACAATTCTAACTGAAAAAAAAAAATTTGGGAAAATTTTCCTAATTTTCCCCACCAAAGGAAAATTCCCATTAGCCCGCAAAAAATTAGAGGCTACCACATGGCACCATGAGGTTGGCAGAGGAGCGGATCCCTTTTTAACTTAGCCTTCAGAAAAAAAATTGGGAAAATTTTCCTAATTTTCCCTACCGCCCCACTGCTGGCCCGCAGCCAATCAGAGGCTACCATGTGGCACCACGAGGCATTGGCAGAGGAGGGGATCCTTAGAATTTTTAAAATTTTAACTAAATTTTCCCATCGCCTCGCTTTGGAGGTTGCCACATGGCACCACGAGGTGTTGGCGGAGGAGCGGTTTTTTAAGGGAAAATTTTTTTTTTCCTAATTTTCCTCACTGGCCCACAACCAATCATAAAGCTCAACACATGGTTCCTTGGGTGTCGTCGGAGGTGTGTACCATTTTGACCCCTAGCACTTTTTGTTCGAAAAGACATAATGTCTTAAATCGCTCTGACGACCCGATTTTATGTCAGGGTGTTGTAAATCCGACACATGTCCTTTTTGGGCTCACAGGCACGTGGAGGAAAATCATGCTTTTTCCCTTAAGAAGGAAAATGTTCAAAATTTTCTCCTTGCTCCACCGGCCCGCGCATGGGAAAATTTTCTTCCCTTGGCCCGCAAGCCCGCTCTTGGGAAAATTTCCTCCCAAGGTCCACCGGCCTATAACTTGAGAAATATGAAGAGTTAGGAGCACTTCTTTATATCATTGGAAAGGTGAGAAATTTTTCTATCCAATGGGAATGTTTTACAGGGAAGTTTTGAGAATGTTAATTCTAAGAAAATCAAGTTGAAGCTTTTAAGCCAGTTAGAGAGTGGTGTAGTGTGAAATTACCCTCCTAACCTAATTAAACTTTCTAACCCTAAATTTTGAGCTTGTGACCTTTAATAATTGTTAATAAAGAAAAAGAAAAAAAATACAATCTAGTAAATTAGTATTGATCTGGAACCTTGTTTGTGACAACTACTGTCTTGTAACCTAGGTTGAAGACACTTTTAAACAAAAAAATATTCCATAATTTTCCTATCTAATCCTAGGTTGTTCCTTGGGTCTCAAGTGGGTTGTTTTTACGGGCATGACCCAGTATGTTGCATAACTTATAAAGGCGTATCACACATAACAAACTTGAATTTTATAAAACTTTCAAATATATTGTTTGTTTCCTCGAAAAAACATAATCAACTTATATTTACTCAAGTTAGCTCCATGTTTTGTAGCAACAAAATGATAGAGCTCATTTTCTCATTAAAATCCTACAAGGCCCAACTTTTTGTTGGTGGCTATTCAATTACAAGGTAGCATTTGGATATATGATCACCTTTGAAGAAGTATCCTTTCAAATATTATCATACAAATCTCCTTCTTGAATTATTTGTTTTTCAATATATGTACAAATTGAAATAACATTTTTCAACTGAAAAATTATAGACTTGCATTGTATCAGATCAGCTTCTCATTACACTTCATTTTGTTATTTTAGTTCAATGACCTAGAACTCTGACAAACACATTAATAACTTTGGATATCACAAGTTGGTGGAGGTGTATGATTTAACATCAATAAACCAATATTAAATTACGTCCCTCATTCCTAATCAAAAGTACAACTTAATTTGTATACCTTCAAATTTGTCTATAATAATAAATAAAATGTAGAAAATATTGTTTAAAAATCATCGTAAATCTTTAGATTACCCTAAAATTCCTAAAAATTTTATATTGTATTGAACTATGGATATAACGAAGATTCACTAATCTCAACTTTCCTACTTTTGTCTATCCATAATTCTAGAGGTGATATACAGTATTTAACTTTAACCGCAACCCTATTTTCCTCATAAAACTTAACCTTCTTCTCATTTGATAGTTTTTTCCATTGGAAGAATTTATCCATGCGATTTAACCAGCCAATAAACTCCTTTGGTTGTAATCCTCCACCATAATGACTAACATTACTATTGATTTCATCTTTAATTCCCTTCGAAGCTCAGATCAGTCTCTCCTCAAATGACCTCTCACTTAATACTTCTTCATCTCTCTCATTTTTTTAATGCAATCCTTCATTACTCAATGGAGTTCGTATGTTAGTATCACTATATTGGTTTACGTCCCCATCTTCATGTCTCTCTCTAGGGTTGTTAACATCTCTTATGATATTAGTAACTTGTCTTTGTAGCTCTTACACATGTCGATTCATCTAGGCATAACATCATCTCCCATGTCTACTGATTCTTATATAAAACATAGGTAATAAATCATATAGATAAATTTAATAAATATTACCTTCACGGTCCTCACAAGATCCAAATCCATCTCTAATACCAATTGATATGGATCCAATTGTAAGAGATTGAAGTTCTTCTAGAACACATAAACAAATTTCTGAAACTCAAGAAACTTAAGAATACTTATTTCTCATTCTATAATCCACACTCATATCTCCCATCATTACAATCTTCTTTTTATTTTTATTTAATTCAAAAAAACCCATAAAGCATAAAAAACACTAAAAATTAAAACACCTTAGAGGGGCCCAAAATTTTTCCTATATGAAATTCCTCCATAGATGAAGGCTTCATCCATATCTTGGATTATTCCTTAATGTGGATAAAACAATATTATAATTCAAATTTCTATACAATCCTAAAAAAGGTCTCAAGCAAATTTTAGAACAGTAAAAGAAGGAATTTATCCTCGAAAACATGCACAAATAGTATCCAATTGATTAATCTCTTTTTCATGGGAAATTAATCATCACAATCTAACTACTTGTAAAATTTAAAGATGATCTGACAATCACATCAAAATTTATGATCTTAGGAAGCTATACCCCTAGATCAACAAGGAAGGATAAATTTCAAGAGCTCCTATAAATAAAGGAATATTAACATGAAATTATATTTTCTGAGTACTATGAGAATTATTACCCAACCATTTTTACACACATATTTTTTACTATAATGAAAAAAAATTATGGTTGTTTTTTTAATTAAATTCTAAATTATTGCTAAAATTATTTCTTACAAAAATTGATTCCAAAAATCATTAATAGCATTCCATCTTTGTAGAATTCAATTCCAATGACTACTCACTAATATTAGAAAATGTGTATTGCATAAAATCTATTTCTTACACTATGAATGGTAAATCATATATTTATTTAAATTGATTTATACTATAATAATATTTTTTATTAAAGAACGATGTTATAACCAAATATTCAAATATTCATATAAAAAAATTTGGGGTTTGAGTAGTTTTTATCTCATGTTTTCAATTATATTACATAACCAATAGGAAACAATAGAAAATTCATTCAAGAGCTATATTTCTATGCTCAAAACAATTATTTTGAGCATGATCAAGAGTGAATGGAAGAAAAAATACCAAAAAACAAAATTACATTAAACAAATATATATTAAAACCCAAAATATTAATCTCACTAATTCTATTAGCATAGATATTTACTCAATGTAGATATGGTATTTCCTTTTATGTCAGATCATATATATTGAATTCCTCCATCATCACATGGGATCTGTACTACAAAACCTATTATAGAATCCTATAAGGTGGAAGAGTGAACCATCACTAATGTCACCCTCGAATTTGTAAATGAACTATGTGTATTTCTTTGAGGTTTTGGGGAACTATTCTTTTGTCAATTTTGCCCCTTGTTTTCCCTCAAATGATGATTCTCCACCACCACTGGCATTATGCCATTGCCTATTTTAAATTTTCCAAAAATTAGCATATCGTCTAAGTTTGTTAAAACTTGTATAATGTGCATATTAGTTTTAAATCATTTCATTCTGACACTACATTTAATTTATTTTTTTGTTTTTATTGATTTTTATGCCAAAAGGCATTTCCAAATAGTAGTTTCATTTATTGTGGGTAGTAAAGTTGGGGAAATATAAGATTAAGGAGGCTTTTTTAGATACATAATCTAAGGTGTGAATTTTCATGCCTTCGATTATCAATTATTTTACATTTTAATGGAATATCCCTTGATAATATGGCTCTTTCTTCATCGATGGATTAAGTAATAATATTCCAAGTAGAGAATGACTTTGAGAATTTGGTTTTTCTTATGTAACCAAAGAAGAGGGAAATTTTCCTGCAACCTTAATTCTAGATAGAAAACATTTTTAAAAAAAATTGTCGTGTACTTTTAGGTCTCAAATCAAAATACAAAATCCATACGATTTCAATTCTTGTATCAAAAATGTCTCCAAAGGATTTTAAGAACTATATCTCAATGGAAATTGTAAAATGAATTACCACATTCATATTGAGTCCAAATATGTCATTTATTGTTGGAATGAATAACGGTAGTGTATAAAATATGGAGCACTGATATTCGGAGGAACGAGTTTTTCCTTATGTACTACAGTATATATGTTGTTTGAATATTTTCCATATTCCATTTTCCAATGCAACTGATATTTTTTTAGAATTGTGCCTTATACAACAATACTTAAAAAAAAATTATATTGATTTACATACAGACATTTTTTTATAATCCTTGTATTTTTTTGTCTCTCTAATAAAAATTCCCATTAGAAAGATTATCAATAGATGTGCGAGTTAGACCGAGGAATGAGAAAAATTTAAGAGTGATGGTAGGATTATATGTTAAATTCGTTTGGCTTCACATGGTTGATCCCCTATGAATATAGTCTCATTTTTTAGATGGATGAATGTTAGTTGTTGTTTATCTTCCTTTTCAACAACAAATCCTTTATTTTCTTATCTACAACTTCATCTCGCTACTCTTCTTCAACACTTCATATGCCATGAACAAATCCTACCTTCAAAATTTACACATGGAAACTAAAAAATTATATGATTAAAAATTCAAAAGCAAATCCATGAAATTAGAAGTCCCCTCGTAGCTCTTTGATCAAGAGTTGTGCTTGGTAGGTGGTTGTGTGCACAAAGCTTTCCAATTTTAGCATATATTTCGAATCACTGATGAAAATACATTTCTTCAAGTTTATTAGTAAATTTTTAATCTTTTATCCACTAAATTTTTTTTCCCAAGTGGAATATTTGAATTGGCGATCAGATATATGTAGTGTATTATTCTCCTTGTCAGTGGAAATCCATCACATATATCTTCTAAGATCACCAAAGTTCCCTCATCAAGTCCATTACTTTTTGCCAAGTGTTTCTTGTTCTATTATCATTGTATAATTAACTCGTTTAAGTTTTGCAATCAATGAAATAAAAGTTCCCAACTTTTCTAACTCCTTTAAGGAAATATTTTTATAGAATTTTAAAGATCTATAGTCTCTATGTCTACCTCTTAAACTATTCCCTTTAGAGGATTGAGAGTGTGTGTCTCCATATCCTCCACAAATGTGTATTTTTATATATGATATCATGAAGATGAATTATTTGATGCTACAAATAACAATATTGATTATATATTCCAATGTGACGTAAAGTAATTGTTAAGAATATCTTGAGCATGTTCTAAGTGATCCAACTTTGTTTCAGTCATCAAAGAATTATTCTATCCATACAAAGTTCTATGCCCTTAATCCTAGGTCATATATCCGATTATGGGTAGACAACTTACAGCTAACATAATTTTTTATCATGTCATATCATATGTTTTATGCTTATTGGGTCATCCTTCGTGCTCTACATAATATACGATCATATATAAAGGGTTATAGAGTAAGATATGATAATCATTTTAAGCACTTGAGTCTTATTGTATGGTTTGGAGGTTTCCCCCTCAAAGTGGCTAACTCATTCTACTTTCATATTGTGATCAATTCTCTATATTTTGGTGTTCTTTGGTGTTATTCTCCTGCTAATATTTGGATATATCTAATTAACTTCATTAGTAGTGGCATCAGAGCTTCAATCTCATCCAAAATTGGATCAAACCCCTAATTGTGAATATTTACATATATCTCGAAAATAATAGCAAATTGTTTTGGAATATTTTCTTGAGTGTTGTGAAATGAGTCAAGTAAGATCCTCTCTAAAAAGAAAGATTTTTAGACTTTTTTTGCACGAGTTATATCATTTTTAATTTTTATCATAAATTCCCTACCTAGGCTACAATTTTGAGAATTTTTCTAAGTTTATTATATTTTTGGAAATATTTCCAAAAAATAGTCATGATTTTTGTTTGTGTTTCTCTGTATTTAGAAAATAAATTTACTACACCCCAAATCCTAAACTTCTACCCTAATTCTTATATCCCAAGACCCAACCCTTATATAACGATTGGAAGTTTAACTAGAGGCCAAGGGAAGGGTGAAACAACTCTAGGAATGACTCCCAATAAGGAATATATGGATTTGGATTCCTCATCCTCTAATGTATCAAAGGCAATCACCAAACTTTAGGAAAAGGTTAATAAAATGGTGAGTTTGGATGACCTCAACTGCAATCTTTAAGCACTGGAGAGTAACCTCAACCTCACAATACTAGGTGAATTGAAGGTAGGGTTGAATCAATAATGAAATATTTTATGCTAAAATTTTCAAGCATGAATATTTGCATGAATTCCCTTTCAATTTACATGGGTTCCTCAAGCAATGTAACCTCAAATATAAATTATACAAACCAAATGGGATGATCTACGAAAATTGGTGGAGCTTCTGGTGAGTGGTGCAACATGAAGAACTATTTTGGCCTGACAAGTAAACTATGAAAAATAGGGACATTCAAAAATTATATCAAACAATTCAAGAATCTATTATTACGAGTGAATTACATCCCAGAAGACCATTTAAATGATCTCTTCTTTGGTGGACTCAAGGATATCATCCAAATGTATGTTTACCTTTTAAATATTGGTTTGATATTGGAATCCATGATGGTTTTTCATCAAGTAGAGGAAACATATTTGGTCAAATGAAGGGGTGTCAATAATAAAAAAACAATGCATGATTCTAACATCATCACATCCCACATCATCACTTCCCCAACTAACATGATTGAATCCTCAAAAATTTGAAGCTAATATAACAAATGGTATTTGTTACAATTGTGATAAAAAGTGGAGAAAGGGACACAAGTTTTCAGAGAATAAGTTATTCTACATTGAGGGTCCTAATAAGGAACAAGTAGTTGATGAAGAGGAAGAGGTTCCTACGATTGAGGATGAAGAATCTCAACCACCTAGCTCTTTCCATGTAGTTTTAGGGATAGCACCACACAAACCCTCAAGGTTGTTAGGTTCATAAATAATTACATGGTGTTGTTTATTTTACAAAATTAGATCTTCGATTAAGATACCATTAAATTCAAATTTCTGATGAATACATTCATAATTTTGCATTTAGGACACATGAGGGCCATTATGAATTTCTAATAATGCCTTTTGGCATTACAAATGCACCATCTAATTTCTATATTTTTATGAATTCAATCTTTTCACCATTTTTTATAGAATTTGTCTTGATATTATTTGATTCTATATTAATTTACAACAAGACTTGGGGTGAACATTTACATCTTTTTGATAAGTTATTAGAAACTCTTGAATCACAACATCATTATGCCAATCCCTCACAGTGTAATTTTGTGATAAATGATGTAGAATACTTGGGTCATATCATGTCTCATGAAGGGATCAAATTTGATCCTCATAAGAGTCAAGCCATGGTGGATTCAGAGGATTCCTATAACCCTTAAAATTCTTAGGGGATTTTTAGGGATTATAGGTTAGTATCACATATTTATAAACAGTTACAGTAGAAATATAACACCACTCATATATTTATTGAAGAAAAAATATTTTCATTGGAATTAGGAAGCAACAAAGACCTTTCAAACACTAAAGAAAGCCAAATGTACTACTCCATGTTTTTCAACACCAAATTTTTCCAAAACATTTATTTTTGAAATTGATTATTTAGGGTGTGGCATAGGTGCAATAATTATGCAGGAGGGTCATCCCATTACATTTGAGAGTCATCAACTCAAAGGTATGAACCTAAAAAAACTCGCTTATGAGAAGGAAATGATATTTGTTCTTCATGCAATCAAATAGTGGAGAGTGTATCCCATGGGTTGTCCCTTCAAGGTAGAGATAGATCATGACAGCTTGAGATACTTCTTAGAGAAAAATATATTATTGGAATAACAATAAATTTGGGTCACTAATATGTTGGGATATTATTTTTAGATCATTTACAAAATAAGAAAAGAAAATGTTGTATTCGATAAACTATCTAAGAGAGATGAGTCCATAAGGGCATTGATATATGATGTGTCCATATTATGGAAATACTAAGTATATTTGGAAATGTTAGAATGGAAGAATGACACATAGACCCAAATTATCATTCAGAATCTCCACCAAGATCTAAGCATTTTAGATAAATGTTTAGGATCATGATCATGATATTTAGATAGTACCAAGAAGCCAAACTCCCAATAGTCGACCTTTATGAACAATTATGGTAGAAATGTAGCACCACTCACATCTTTATTAAAGAAATACTTTGTTCATTGGAATGAGGAAGAAACACAAACTTTTTAAATACTAAAGCAGACCATTTTTACCACTCCATTTTTGGCCACACAAGATTTTTCTAAAACATTTATTATTGAATTTGATGCTTTAAGGTGTGGCATAGGTAAAGTAATTATACAAGAGGTTTGTTACAAATATATTATAATATTATTAATAATGAGTTTATATAACTCATATTAATAATATAGTTAATGTGAGTGTGTTGTGATAAATAACTCACGTAGTTATTTTGGAGTGTGAGTGATCCTAGGGTTAAGCTTGAGAGATTCATGGAGAGAGATATGAGGAAGACTAAGTGATAAGACTTAACTCCTAGATTATAGGATCAAACATTTATATAAGAAGCTATCTCTAGATGAATACAATATCCTGGATCGAATTCAATTTGAAAAATATTATACTCAGTGTTTTTCCGGTGTTATTTGCAGTTATTATCACTGTGTTCATTTTAGCATACTAATCTAAACTAAAATAATATTTGGTATCAATAATAGCGTTATAATCCACCTGGATGCATTTCATGAGAAAATGGAGTCAGTTCCTTGAGTGTCTAGATTCAATGATTCCCGTGTATATATTAACATGTCATAATTTCTGATCCATTTATCAACTCTGGGTGATCGTAAGCAGTTTCTAATGGGTCTCGAAGATGCATGTTTGAGGAATATATTCTTCATTCAACATTTCAACCAAACCCAAATCATGCGTTTAAGAGAAAACATAATCTAAAATGATTCTACGCAGTTATAAATTAGGCAAACCTATTTCTGGAATTTGGGATCGTACTCTCACATCAATGTATCTGCGGTGAATAAGATTCTTTGTTATCCTCGCGAATATTAGAACCTCTCATCTGTAATTTGTGGGAATAATGTATCTCTGCAGTTCATTGAGTTCTCTTGTGGAGGTGATATGCATTAGTTTACATTATTGGTTTCACCAAAACGTTTACATTGGTCTTCATGCGCTACTGAATGATAGAAGATGCATATGTTAATTTGCATATGCGTGAATGAATTCTGGACACAACAGCAAATTAGAGGATCGTCTATCTAATGCAATCCAGTTTCCATGATCTGCCTTGCAGTTAAAATCATTTAATTAGAATTACTCCTAGATATTTTGATCCGCTATGCATCTTCAAGACTACAAGGTGTGAGTTACAAAAATGCATATGCATGTTCCATCAGGTTCGATTAGCTTCTTATGTAAGTTATTCTCCATTGCTATCTTGTTTTATTTTAGATATCTCTAATCTTGTAACATGCAGTTTTTTTTATAGTGTCCTATGCTAATATCGCTATTTTCCACATTTGTTCTAATTAAAATATTAACTCAAAAACACGCTTGATTTAGGATGTCATTAACAGGGTGAGTATAGGACTTTTTTATGACCATCGTGGTTTTACTTTTATATAATAGAGTGTTTTTGTTTTTTAAGATCCTTTCATGGCTGCAGCTTTAAAAGATCTCATGACCATTGGATTAGATCAAATAAATAAATTTGTTTTCATTTAGGTGGTTTTGGAGGATAATAAGACAATAGGTTTGGAGGTACAAGTTGCAGGATCTGTCTTTACAATCACATTCAACGTATATACAAAATTGTGGTATTTTCTTAGGTCTAGGTATCAAGTTAAATAATTTTTTCATTGTGGTCATTAATAAGTTTTTATAAATTTTGTAAGTCAATATATTGTATAGTGTATAAAAAATTTGAAGTCGTGTGTCAAAGTATAGTCCTTCATCATACAAAAATTAGTTTTCATTATTTTTATAAATACATTTTCAATAGTTAGTAAAGTAGATGTCATGCAAAAAGTGTTTAAAATAAAATAAATTTGCCTTCCGAACACGTATTTTTGGTAGTAATCCGACATGTCTGGTAAGGTATGTAATTTTTGATCTCCTTGAATCACATTCGACTGAGTTAACAGCATCATCATGGAGGATGGGGGAAATGGAGGAAGGAGGTCAATCAATGACCTCTCGCCAACTGCAAAGCGACGGGGCCGCACACAATGAAGTTGTGACAATTTGTTCAGTTGTGTGTTTATTTTCAACTGTGTGAAAATAAGAACAAGATATCACATTCATGTTCAATTGTAATGTGTGAGAAATTCCTATATGTAAGCTCCGAGAAGAAAACATTGTAGAGTATGTCTCTAAGTTTATTGTAACACTCATAGATTTGGAAAGGGTTGGTGGTAGATCCAGAAAACCACGGATGTAAAAAGGTAGATAAACTTTTACTGATGTAGCAGTCCTATGACTGCCTTTTATTGTTTATAAAGATGATCCGCCAATGGAATGCCAAGTGTGTTCTTTTCATGGAGTAAATGTGGGATGCGTTCCTTCACATAGTTGTGGACATGTTGCAGCAAGACAGTCAACCAGTTGGAATTTTACACGCCTTTCTTTGATCTAGATTATGAGGCAAGCCCGTGCAACACGTTGCAGAAAAATGAGTTAAATTGTACCATGTCAACATTAGGGGAGTGTATATTGGAAATTAATAATGTTAACAATAGGGGAGTGAATGTTACAAATATATTGTGTAACATTATTAATATATTGTAATATTATTAATAATGAGTTTATATAACTCATATTAATAATATAGTTAGTGTGAGTGTTTTGGGATTAAAAAATCATGTAGCTATTTTGGAGTGTGAGTGATCGTAGGGATAAGCTTTAGAGATTCATGGAGAGAGATATGAGGAAGATTAAGTGATAACACTTGACTCCTAGACTATAAGATCAAGCATTTGTATAAGAAGTTATTGTCTAGATGAGTACAATATCCTGGATAACTTGACATCATTCAGGGACCGTTATAACCTATTAGATGAATTTACATTGAAGTTGGGACCAAGGCTCAACCCAATTCACATTTCACATTCGTCAAATCAAAGTTAATTTCCTGATCAAGAACAACATATGTGCAATAGTATCAATGGTAGAAATTCATTCATGCATTCACAGGGTCGACACACATAGCACATGGGTTACTGCACTTCAAGGTAACAGGGATGCTCATCTGATATCTTGATTCATCACATTATTAGACACAAAGTATGTCACTGGAAGTAGTTTGCGGCTTCTGAGGTCAGTGACGAACTCGTTGGACGCTGATTGATCTTCCTGACCTCCGTTGCCTCCATCCTAGGAATGTTATGCTGCTAGCTCATGCGACTATGTGAACATGATGTACATATGTTTCCACATTGAGATTATTCTTTGCTCTCCCTCCCGCATTATGGGAAACACTTTATTTTTAGGATGTCAGGTGACACTGACCGAAACTATCATGTCACAATGAGGCAATTTTTTTAATTTAATTGTAACTTTTTAATGACTCATAATCAAGCTATTCAACTAATACCTTGACAACTTTATACTCCCAATAATCGACCTTTATGGACTAAAGTCATATCTGTATCAAATACAGTACCAATCACATCTTTATTGACACTTAGACTATTTTGACATTGGTATAGAGAAAACAATTTAGACCGACGACACACACTAAAGTTAGGTCAATGTGTAGCGCTCCACTTTTAGATTCATACGACACTAGATTTTAGAGTTCTAAAACATAATACAAATTGACTTTAATGCTATAAACTTTGGCATAGGTAAAACAATTATGTAACAGGTTGACTCACTATGAGATTTGAAATTTGTAATTAATGGAATGCTATGAATCATGACACGTACCTTCTTACTGAGAAGGACAACTATGGTTATTCTTCATCCACTCACAACATTTGTGTAGCATAGCTCATGGGTTGTCACTTCAAGGTAAAGACACGATCATGAAATAGCATTGAAAGCTATTTCTTACCATAAAGATATCTATCCATTGCACAAATTCCTATCAAACTGGTCCACTCTGCTGCTCAGCTATGCACGTGGAGATCGTTTATAAAATAGGAAAATAAAATGTTGTAGCTATTGCACTATCTCAGAGAGATGAGTCCATAGAGGTGTTGTTATATGATGTGTCTATATTATGGATAGATTGGGCATCCAATGTTGAGGGGAAAGACCGCTGGTGTGAAGAGTTGAAATGGTGAGAAAATCCGTGACAAACAGCGATTCATAAATTCCACTATTGCTTCGAGCATTTCATATCCAATGCCGAATGGAAGGTGGATGCATCTTGATTGAATGCATATACAATGCACTGTATTATGAAAAACTATACCATTAAAAGTCATATTCTCTTCACCAGCTACATTTGCCTGTCAACCCGTGAATTCCATGTCGTGGATTCAGTGAGAAAATCACCATAGAATCAGGCCAATATTGCTCGATTCAAGGAATTGACGGAAGACCAATTGAGATATCCAAATCAATGCAATGAAAGAATGGATCAAAATAAAACTGATCCCCCAAGCAATATGCTCAGAAACATTGGAGATCGTCTTTGAGCAATTAGAAAGAATTTGTCTGGACACCTCGTGAGTGGTTGAAAACAAGGCGTTCCATGGATAACATCACAGGTACTTGAGAATTCAATGCACGAGTATAGCAGTGCTAATTGACGTGATTTGAAGATAGAACGAATCCCAAGTATAAATAATTGATTTTAATTGCCTCCTTCTCATCCATCTATAGAAAGTATAGACGCCTGATATGAAGTGCATGGATACTAGATGACAACTCATACAACGGGACACCCAAGAGTAATGTAAATTGCTCCTGATCAAAATATTTACTAGACACCATCAAGACTGCAGGTACTATAATGATCCGCCCCTCAATGGGCTCATAGTTCATTCATTTCATGCAACAGGAATAGTGATTCATGTCGCTCGGAGGGTACCAAATATAGATATTTTGGAGGTTTGTCACACAGGATGATTAATTTATAATAAGATAGAGATATAGGTTACAGTGGAAATTACTTGTACAATACTAAGGCTAATAAATAGCTTCATGGAAAATAGAAAACCGACCTCTTGACATTATAACCAGGAAGTCATTCACAATCTCAAACAAACTGTTAATATCATTACGGGTCCATAACTAAACACATTTATTGTTGACCAACAATAGGTTTATCTCTAGCCTATATTATTAATAACTTGAGTCATGGAACAATGTAACTGCATGATTCAACAAGTTGATCAACATCACATATGAGAGAACCTTATTAATAAGTTAGAGACTTAATGTTTTCCTATATGATTGTATCCATATAAGAAACTATCGCCTTGAAGCAATGGAAAAAAGGTTGCTAACAACTTTGCTCCCAAATACTATGAGCCTTGTTAAGAATTAAAAAAAATTGGTAGTGTGGCATATAAATTGGAGATTCCTCAATCAACTAAAATACATCCAGTTTTCCTTGTTTCATGCTTGAAGAATTTCATTGGGTAGAAGACAGGTGTCTTTCATTAGTTGGTGTTACCATATCTTAATGAGGAGGGACACATAGCTCATATTAGATCCTGAAGGCATAACCTACCTAAATATGAACTAAGAAGTTGAGGACAAGGTTCATCACTGTAAGCTTCTGATCAAATGAAAGAATTTAGCCATTGAAGATGTAACATGGGAAAATGAAGCATTCCATTAGTAAAAACATTTGTAGATAATACCAACATTAGGGAAAATTTTTTTTGATATCCCAGATGGCATGGTATCAACGCATTCTATGTAATTATGGACCTAGGTCATATCTACTGCACAAGATATAGGATAGGCAACCTGATGTTCTAACATAATCTCTTATCATGTCATATCATATATATTTATGCTTTGATAATTCTTATTCAAGGTTGAAGCCTTAATAGCAATTTCAATAACATAGTAGGGGTATATATAGGAGTTTATAGGGTAGATATGATCATCATATTGATCGAACTTGATTCTTATTGATATAGTAAATGGAGGTTGTCCCCTTGAAGTGTCACTAAGATGCATTGCCAGATACTTGCATATTGTGATAACTCTCCCTATCATGTTGGTGATGCTTTAATGTCATAGTGGATCATGCTAATCTTCTGAAAGGATCAAGGTCATTATATTCTATCCCTGGAATTTATAACGGCTTTTGAAATTGAGCTATATTGTGATGTAGCATAAAACTTCAGTAGCTTGTTGCAGATAGTCATGGTCACTAATATAATCATATTTCTCTAAGGTTTGTTGCTAACCTTACTGGAGACTTATTTGAACTCTTCTTTTCCTGCTCAGGTTGTTGAAAAGTTCTATCAAATTCGACAAGCAGCCATTGGGGTACCTATGAGAGGGGGGTACTCTGAGAGGGAACCTGATGAAGTATAAGGCACTACATGTCTTCTACAGGACCCTGCACATTTGGTTGGTATGGATTTCATATGAAACAGAGGATTATGCACTCTCATTATGGTAAAATATTTATACATATACTGTTGTTCAAGTGTGTCCGCATAAGAGCATACTGTTTATAGAATGGAAAAGCCGTTGGACATAAAATAGGATTTCTGTATTCCATGGCTTTTAAATTGACACGAGCTCACTTTCAATGTACATCCTTAATAGATTATTTGCCTTAGACTATTGAAGTAAATTCTACACTGACAATGTGTAAACAACACTGTTTGATGACTTATGCTGGTTATAATCTACTACATTTGGAATTCTCAGTGTGGTACTTATGCATCACTCTTGGCTAGTAGCCACATTTAGCAATGACACAATGTGTTATCGGTGTCCATCAATAACTATAGAAAATCCTCATCTTTCACACATGTGCATCATATAGTTGACCTAATTTGCTGATATCTTATATATAGATGCGTTGCATTTTTAAAGTTGTAAATGCACTCTAGGTCCAAGGATGGAAAATTATGATGCCCAATTATTAGTCTTTCAGTAAACTTGGTAGGATAGTTTCATTTAAGAGTTGTAATGGGCATACTTCTCATTTAGAATTAACAATTAGTTGTACTAGGATTATGGATAGGCATTACAATGAAGACTGGATAAGGGAATTGCACAGGTCCTAATATTCCAATGATTTTATGTTTGTTTGTTTCGACCGGGTCAGAAGAAGTAGCATGTTAGGCTGGACAAAAGTGATGGTATGTCACAAAGAATTTTTTCCAATGGTTCATTCAATCGAGTGTTTCCAAATGTTTTTTCTATGATTCCGGTGCCTTTGAACAATGTTATCTTGTAATTTGCCTTGGATTGAAGTTATAGAAAATGAGGTGCAGAGAGGGTGTAATAGTCACCACAGTTAACAACAACATCAAAATAGCTCTTCCATAAAATCACAATAGCAATGGAATATGCAAAACAATTTAGATTTACACAATACAACTACAAGTGAATTGAAAAGGAAAGTAAAGACAATAGACACAAGAAAAGGGAAAAATACATCGATAATACTTAAACCCACACCTTCAATGATTTACACTATTCAATTAATTACATAGAAAGGAAAATATCATTATGCAATATGTCAAGAATGAATGCCTACAATACATTTTCTTCCTAAACAAATTTTGATAAAGTTTCGGTAAAAAAAAGAATACCCCTCCTTAAAATGAAAGAGCTTACAATTTTTAGAAGAATTTAGTGAGGAAAGAGAAAGATGGAGTTTCTTGGATGCATGCATTCCCCACCAACCAAGTGAAAATTTTAATTAAAACATCGTGAGGCCCCTTACACATCCAATCACTATGTTATTGTAGCTTATGGGACAAGAAAATGGCTCTCATGCTCCATTAATGGTGGTAGATGGTTGTGCAATGCCTTCGATTATTGGAGAATAAATTCAATTTTGGAGCCCTTTCCATTCACAAAAACTAGAATTTGAAGTTGTTAGTACCTAGAGGACTCCGAGACGTTTACAAAAAGTTCAATTTTGCATGAAATGGAGCTTTGGGGAGAAATTTATGGCGTTTTGAAAATCACATAGCAGGGGGAAAGCCAAAGGCCATTACTACACAGCTCCCAAATTCATTGCATTGATATGATCATGGACTTCTACTTTTTGCATCACTATTCTCCATTTTCTTTACTTCACCCTTTTTGTGAAGTAAAAAACTTTGTTTCACCCATAACTCTATTTTGCACCTCCCTTTAGTTTTACGGTGAATTAAGAGTGCATTACTGCCTTGAGGTATGGACCACCTCACTTTCCAACTCGCTGGGTAGCTCAAGTTATAGCTTGACATGGGCTTGGTTTTGGTTCTCAATGACCGAGTTACTTCTATACTCGAGTTAACTTCATCATAATCATCTCTTAACTCCAGGATGAATCAGTTGAAACCCTCCTTATATTGCATTGAATGACATATGCTTTACTTTTTTGTGGGTTGCCTCCATATCAGGACTTTGAATTATGAAATACCACTTCTTATTGCCATGATCAACTCACCGATATCTTATTCAACTAAGAAATTTATTTTTTCTTTACTTGAAAAACCCATCTCCCATGATAAGTTGAAGTCATTTGAATCGCCACTTCACATGGAAATTTCCCAACTTAGGCCTCGACTCAACTACTCACCTTCTGCGATGAACTGAAGACCCTTTTCTATTTTAGCAAGATCCCTATAGATTACCACAAATATTCTCTTCCTTAGTTCAGTGGTCCTTCATTTGTGTCAATATCATCCTCCGTTACTCACCCTACATTAAACTTGATCCCGTTTACTATTATAGTAAGGGATCTCTTAATCGCCACAACTCTTCATTTACTCCCTCTCTGCATCAAATTTTCATAGCTTGACCTAATTTATCTCACCAGGTCAGGCATTTATTTCACTTTCTTCTACTTCCTTAGTGACTCACCTAAGGGGAGTATTACCCCTTCACTTTTCCGCATTACCTACATGCTTGGTATTCTATCCTTTTTTTAGCAAATCAAATCACCTTTACTTACATCGAACAACATCTTACTTCCTTGCCTTACATCAAACTTGGCTCCCATTACTCACAAATTTGGAGCCCTCTGATTCACCGTAACTGAAACAACACCCCCGCTCATTATGTCGATCAAAAGATTTTTTTCTTGTGTCGAATGACACCTTACTTCCTAATTTAGTAAGTGTGCCTCAAATTGTGGAAACTCCTCATTATTTTTCGGTGAGTTGAATCAACCTCCTCTGAGTCATGTTTCCTTTTCTCCTCATTGACTAGCTTATGCCAAGCTAGTTTCATTCTTGGCTATACAATATCCGCAAGGAGCTTCTCTTTCAATCGTCGCACGGGCCCCCAGAATGGTCGAGCTTTTGACATTTCCTTTGGCAATCTCCTCCTTGCGAGCACCACATCATTTCTTTGAACCTTAACATTGACTCACCTAATTCACACTTTGTCATGATCATGGCCAATGCAACTCTGGTGTATTCTCCATTGGGATTTTGTTTTGTCCCATGGTGAGCTTGCATGAATGCCAAACCATTTCGTTACATCACCCCTCGCTGCACTCTGTTCGTCCGAGATCGAGGGCTCGGCCATAGCTTGCTGGTCAAGCTCTTTGCCTCGGTGTTTCTGAACACTTGGCCTCCTTACATACTCCTCTACATCAATGATTACTCCTTATTCTCATGTTGACCTCCCTCATGATAACTCACCCTAGCGAGTTCCCCTATTCATTGTGACTTCAAATTGATGATGTGGCTCAATTTCCTTCGTGGGGCTTCGCTGGTTGGCATTGTTTGTTGCCCCAGTCTTATTTTCCATTAACACAAGCTCGTGGGGCAAGCTCCCTTGTCCATGGTTTAATTTTCTTGGTTAACTTGCTATAGTAAGTCATTTCCTCCTTGTTTCCTAACTAGACTACTCACCTTCTGCATGTTTAGCTCAATCGAGTGAGCTCAAGCTTCAACTCCCGAGATGGCAACCCCTCTCACCATTGTCAAGACAACTCACTGCACGACTCACCTTGCTCACCTCCCACAATATTTTCAACTTGTCATTCCCAAGGAGCTAGGTTATCCACTTTCTAAGAATTGTATTCATCTCATCTCACAAAGTATCTCGTCGAGCTACTCGGCAGGCCCATTTTTACTCAGTCTCCACTTAGTCCCCCATCCAATCTTGGAAATTTTTATGGATTTATGGGGAACCTCTTACCATAGAGGACCTCAAAGGTGATATTGGGATCCCTAGGAGATATCCTTGAGTGTTGGCCATTTCTAGCTCGATGTGGGCCCACTGGGCCTGCATTTTTTTCATTTTTAAATTGATTTCAAGGGTCAAAACCCAGAATAGGAAAAAAATCCTCAAACATATTTTTCAGTCCTGAATTCACTGAACATGCTCCCAAAACCTCAGAAACCATATGCAACCAATTTCATCGTTGGGTGTCCCTCTCGATGTCTGAGTCTAGTGACATACATGTTGTTCATTTTACCCTGGTGGAAAAATTAGATAACAAGGCCCTAATAAGGAAAGAATTTTCTAAACTCATCGAGGTGAAGATCACATTTCCCATTAAATACTCTACCTAGGTCGTGAAATTTGTTCCATTGTGCAAGAAGAATGGTGAAATAAGACTATCCGTTGATTTCAAATATTTGAATAAGGAATCTTTAAAGGATCATTATACTTTTCCTTCTATGGAGCAGATTCTGTAGACTTTGGCTGGCGCACAGATATTTTCCATGTTGGATGTGTATTCTAGTTTCAATTATATTTTTTTCAAGGAAGATGATCAATTAAAAATTGCATTTATAACCAAGTGGGGGACATATACATGTCATAAGATTCCCTTCGGTCTTTCAAACATGGGCACAATATTTCAGCATGCCATGGATATTGCCTTCAAAGGATATATTAATTAGTTCATCATGGTTTACCTTAATGACATAATTGTCTTCTCAAAGTAGATCAGGGATCACATGTTGCACATGTAGAAAGTCTTTAAGAGATGTAGATAGTTTGGGGTGTCTCTTAACCCCACAAGTGTAATTTTTTTGTGGCCCAGGAAAATATTTTGGCCCACGTAGTCTCAAGGGATGAAATTTATATTGATCTTGAGTGCATTTCATCCATCCTGGCTCTTTCCCTTCTAGTGCACAAAAAATCCTTACAGTCCTCCCTTAAAAAATCATTTTTCATTAGGAGATTCATTCCTAACTTTTCAAGATTGGTTCAGGCTATCACCCTCATACTCAAGAAAGATAGGATTCAAGTGGATAGCAGAAAGAAAATAAATCTTCAACAAGACCAACAAAGAGATTGTTTGCATGCCAACACTGATCAATCTAGATTACTCTAAGGATTTCATCCTTTATGCTTATAGATATGATGCCAATGTTGTTGTTGGCTTGACACAAGAAAATGAACAAGGATTGGAGTATCTAGAGTCTTTATTCAGTCAGAAGGTGAAGGATTATGATTTTAAATATAGTCATATGGAGAAACATGTCTACTCCATCATGCAAATGCTTAAGAATTTAAAAATTATGCTCACCACAAATCATATCAAGGTGTTAGTTTCACACTTAGCTATGAGAGAATTCATCATGGGGGTAGAAATCAATGAGAAAAAAGCAAGGTGGGTAACAAAGATCATGGAGTGTCATGTGACTAATAAAGCCACTAAGCTGGTTAGAGGTAGGGCACTGTGTAAACAGCTTGTTAAGGATGTGTAGAATGAACCTGATACTTCATTATCTATGGATGAAGATCTCCTACATATAGAACCTAAGCATAATGAATACCTCATTGTGTACAGTTGGATGAAGGACATAGCTACATTCCTTTCTGAGGTTGTTTACCCTCTTGGTTTGAAAAATAAAAAAGAATACATGTGAGGCTATAGTCTATTCCATATGTTCTGATTGATGAACTTCTCTTCAAAAGGAGTCTTCATGGTGTGTTTTTGTGGTGTATTAACATCATGTAAATTGAAAAAGTGTTAGCAAAATTTCACGATGGATTCTATAGTACATACTTCTTTGCTAAAACTACAATAAAGAAGATTATAAAGGCATGATAATATTTTCCTAACTTATTCACATATGCGCACAAGTGTGTCATAAAGTGTAAATAATTTGCTTTCTATTCAGGAAAGAAGAAATTGGAAGTGTTTCCCCTCTAACCAATCAAAGTGGATCAACCTTTAACACAATGGGGTCTTGACTTCATAGGCATGATCAATCCCCTTTGGAGCAATGGGAATAAACGGGTGTTGATAATTATGGATTACTTCACCATACAGACAGAAGTTTTCACACTCAAGGAATCAACCGAGTCAGTCATCTTTGACTTTCTCAAACTTATTGTTACCAAGTTTTTCATCCCTCAAACAATTATTTCAGATAAATCAAAGGCCTTCCTTGGTACTTAAATTTCTTATTGGGATCTTAGTCTTGGCATCTATTTGAAGACCTCTTCCAAGTATTATCCTTAAGGAAATGTCTTGGTAAAGTCAATAAACATGAACCTGATGAGGATCATGTAGCAGAAAATGAATATCAACCAAATACAATGGCACACAAAGGTCTCATGTGTGATCTAGGTAGACAAAGATATGATGAAGAAGAAAACAGTCACTTCCCCTTATGATATTTTCTATGGCAAGGAGGCTACACTTCCTTTGTCACTTGAGTTAAATTCATTAGCAGTCGCCCAACACTTGGAACTCAAAGGCATAGACGAGTGAGAAATCAGAATGGAAGAGCTGGTTAAACTTGAAGAATCAAGGAACTCTTCCATGATCAAGCTATAAAAACATCAACATCAGCTAAGAAGTTCTTTGACAGAAATTCTAGGCCGCAAACTTTCAAATTTGGGGACTCGGTCTTAAAATGGGATGCTGACAGAGCTAAACTAGGGTGTCATTCAAAGTGTGATTCACTTTTGAGTGGACCATACATCATTAGTTATTACAAGGATGCTAAATCCTTTGAGTTGTCTCATCTTGATGAAGGTGCACTAACAATCCCAGTCTATGGTATCTATCTCAAACCCTTCCATTAAGTTTTTTACACCATTTTGTATATATTAGAGTAGTTTCAATTCCTATAAGTGTGTTGCACACACATTGTCCATTTATAGAAAGTTATTTCTTTTCATGCACTCTTTTCCAATGCTCTTTTGTTGCTTTTAGGATGGTATTCATCTTTCAATAGTTATCAGTAGTTTTTCAAGATTCAGAATAGAGTTCAAAAAGTTTTATCAAATGACTTCAGGAATAGTTTTTCAAAGTTGCAGATCATAAATTAATACACATGTTGAATCCATGCCCAATGGATATTCTAGGCTAATAATGTATTTCATCTAGCAGGAAGATGCCTCAAAATTTACCAAAATGTTATCCAAAATAAATCCTAAAGTTGTTTTGAAAAATTACGTTCACATTCTGGCTCTGAAGCTTCACTTTACAGGTTGCACACACTATCAGTTGTCTCCTTGGCACACTTCCTTATTTTTTGTCCTTCGTGTGCCTTACATGCCCTTCCATTTCCTTTTCCTTTATTATATTTTTTCCATTCACCCTTGCGTACACTTCCTACACATTCACTTTCCTCCCACTATTATGTGCACCCCACACGCACATCTTTGACTTGCCTACCAAAATCAGATAAGTCCCTTGCACTTTCTATCGCACTCCCTTTCCTTCTTAGTGACATGCATCAATTGTTTCCTGCTCATGCCCTCCTTGCCTACTATCCTTCTGCAATTATGCATCCATTTCCTCTACGTGCATTACTTTTACATGCTCGTCCTTTTTTATCCTTACACACATTATGCTTCCGTGTGCGCATTCACATCTTCCTTTGAGCTACTTCTTGTGTTACTGGGAATATGTCAGACCTTATGTGTGCTCCACGTAACCTATCAAAGAAATTCAACTAGGTGCCAAATCCCTGTGATGAATTGAAGCATGAAACATGGTAGAAATGACAAAACGGATGTACATTTGGTCATCTTTCATCCAATCTACGCATTTTGTGTTTCATTGTGTGTCAGAGCGACCTGCAGACTTCAAATCATCATAACTTCTTCTACAGGTGATCCAGAGGATCCTCACTAAGAAATAATGATCTAAGACATTACCAGAATCATTTTCGGTTAGTTCCATGGCGTCGAGAAATATTAGATGATTTTGGTGATATCTTGTTTGCAGGAAACGGAGCTCATTTACAAAAGTTATAGCCCACTGAAATTTTAGGGCAACTAGCAAATTTTTGGGACTGTGCATAGGTTGGATGCATGCATGCTCGCCATGTGGAAAAATGAAAATGTGACACATGGATAATGTGTGTGATGGAGAAAAATTTGGGTTTGCAACACCATTCTTGGACTCCCATACATGGACAGGTGGACACCATTATTTTCTGGTTAAGGGCCTTCAACCAGGTTCGACACACTTGATTATGGAGGGGTGTCTTGGCCTCCTTCACTTCACATTACATATCAGATCTCTTGTATATATCTATTGATAATGTTAAATACACCATACATGTGGGAATAATCTATTAGCGTAATCAAATATTTAAACTAATACTTATATATTCCCACCAAGCTTGGTCAAATTCAACGCATATCCTCATACAAATATATGTATTAAATTTTCCAGCTAAACATTTACATAGAAATTTATTCCAAACACATACATATGATTAAGGCATTAAAACATGGCCCACCGCCCATCCACAGGCCTTCACATGGCTCTTAAGCCACTTAAACCTTCCAAAGCTGCCCTATTTAAATTCCATCCTATTTTCCCACCCATCAAATGTGGGATTAACTCCAAATAGAAAAATACAAGGCGCCTTATATGGTATTTGAACCCAAAACATCTTGTGTAAAATATAGGTTCCAAACCATTTCTCCCAAAGGTGTTAAGTAGTATAAAAGGGGGTCTGTGGTATTTGTACAGGGAGAGCTACATGTTTGTAATATTCAAATGTTGATAACTTGAGCTAGGAATGGAATTTGGGGATGAAGTAAAAAGTGACTCCTACTATTTTTTACAAAGGAAGAATATGTGAAGGTCATAAGTTTGTTTATATATTTGTAAATAATTATTTTAAATATTTTAATAGATCAGTCTTATTCAACCGGTCTCAGAAATGTAGGGCTCAAGCGTTGAACTCTGTTATCATGCCTTCTGTCAAATTACTAGTAATTCATCTCTGTATTTTCTAATTTTTGCACAGTAATTGTAGGTTTTAATCATTTATTAAAAATATAAAAATGTCATAGTTGCCAACTTTAATATTGAAATTCAATACAAAGTAAATTTTGTTGTGTGAACAATTGCCAGTTAAAATTAACTTTGATATCATTGGTATTAGAGCTAGTTTTGACTGATTTTTGGTTCAGATTAACATATTTTGGATTTCAAGTTATGTGTTGGATGTTAACAAGGTATTGATCTAATAAGGGTGAAGGAGAGTTAGTTTTAGGGGATCTCTAAATTAGTACAAGACGATCTCGAAGTCCTACAATAGCGGATCAAGAGGAAGAAGACTTTCGTCAATCATTCCTCTAGATTAAGGAAATGTTGGAGGAAATGCACCAAGATAGACAAAGATAAAATGGAACTAGAGGAGGTAAGAAAGAAGAAATATCTAGTTCTAATATGCCTAAAGATGAACCTTTAAAATCAGATTTTCCTTCATTAAAGTTAGATATTAAGTTTGAATTGTCAATGTATACTAGAGAGATAAATGCAGAGAAGTTAGATAACTGGATCAAGTAGATAGAATTATACTCCAGTGTTCAGAGAATTGTGAATGATTAAGTAAAGATTCATTTGGAAACTCTTTGAATGAGTGGCACAAAACTCATTTGGTGGGAGAGTAAGCTTCAGGAAGTGGAAGATACCAAAGGTATTGCAATCACTTCTTGGTCTGAATTTATTTCAAATCTTAGGCAACAGTTTTATCCTCTTGGTTACAAGAAACAAACTATGGTGGATTGGAAAACATTAAGAAAAACTAAGGGACAAAGTGTTCAAGACTACACACAAGAATTTAGGAAAAGGGATCTAATTCTGGGAATTTCCATAAACTCGGAACAAACACTGCTTAAATATATTGGTGGATTGCATAGTTACCTAAGGCATATTCTTATTTTTGTAGGTCCTACTAATCTTGATGTAGTTTGTGTTCAAGAAAACCATTTTGAAGCACCAGGTAAAATGAAAAAGGAGTTCTGTTCCTTTTCTTTTAAACAAAAGAACTAGCAATCTGAAGTAAAACATTCAAACAAACAAGGAAAAGGAAAGGGTGAGAAAAAGACAAATTATACTATTAGGAAAGAAGATGGCAAACCATTTTGAAATCATTGTAAAAATAACCATGATGAGTTTAAATGTTATAAATTACATCCTGAAATGAATCCTAAATGGATGGTTAAGAAAGGAAAAGAAAAGAAAAAAACACTGCATTTCATGATCTTGGGTCTGATTTAGGTGATGAAACCAAGATCACAGCTATTATTTTTCAAGGTAAATCAACTCTTTCAATTTCCAACAATAGTACTATAAATGTTGCATCTTCTTCTAGTGAACAAACTATACATGATGATAAGAAAACGAATGAGATTTTCCACATTAGAGTAATTTCAAAACATATAAAAATTCAAACTCTTTTTTATAGTGGTTCTAAAACTAATCTAATTTCTAAGGAGGTTGTAAAGAAATTAGGAATCAAAACTAAACCACATTCTAAGCCTTATCCTTTGGGCTAGGTTTTTGATGATGTGAAACTGCAGGTAACTAAAACTTGTACTTTCATATTTTCCATTACAGACAAGTTTATAGATGAGGTTGAATTGGATGTAGTTCCTTTGGATATTTATGGGGTGGTTTTGGGAATTCCTTACTTCTATGATCATAAAGCAATCTTATATTGGGAAGAAAATAAATATTTTCTTGTAAAAGATGGAGTTGAGTTTATTGTTATATCTCACTGTGAAAAGAGCAATCTATCCTTAGTTACTGCAGGTCAAATGAAAAGGCTTGTAAACTCAAGAAAACATTTTTTACTCATGGTGGTCAAAGCCAAAGAGAATGAACATGAGATGGATTTTAAGGATTATGACCCAAAAAATAAGAATGAATTGGTGAAAATTATTTCTAATTTTGATGATGTTGTTCAGGATCCAAAAGGTCTACCTCCCAAATGAGGGATTCAACATGAGATACAGATTCTTCAGGATGCACCTCTTCCCAATATTGGAATGTATAAGTTGTCACTAGTAGAGAATGAGGAAATCAAGAGATAGGTAATGGAACTTTTGGCTCAAGGTATAATTCCTCCAAGTAAATCCCCATGTTGTTCACCAATTATTTTTGTTCCTAAGAAGGATGGCACTTAGAAAATGTGTTTTTATTTCCATGCATTAAACAAGATCATAGTAAAGAATCATTAACCTCTTCCTAGAATAGATGATTTACTTGATCAATTAAAGAATGAAATTTGTTTCACTAAGTTAGATTTAAGAAGTGGTTATCACCAAGTAAGAATTGCAGAAGGTGATGTTTGGAAAATAAATTTTAAAATGAAACAAGGATTGTTTGAATGGTTAGTAATGAATTTTGGATTGTGCAATGCACTGGATGCATTCATTAGAGTTATGAATGATGTCTTTAGACCATTAATTGATGATTTCATTATTGTCTACTTAGATGATATTCTTGTTTTCAGTAATTCATAGGATGAATATGTTAAACACATCCATAAATTATTATATGAATTAAGGAGAGAGAAATTATATTTGAAGATGTCAAAATGTGAATTTGTTAAAACATCTTTAATTTACTTGGGTTTTTTTGTAGGAAATGGAGAATTGAAAATTGATCCTGCAAAAATAGAGGTTATTGTCAAATGGCCTAGACCTATTAATGTGATGGAAGTTAGAAGTTTTCTAGGTACAGTTTAGAACTAGAGAAAATTTATTGCTAACTTCTCATATATGGTATCTCCTTTGCATGCTTTGACAAGTGCTAAACAGGTCTTTCAGTGGGGATGAAAATAGAAGAAATCCTTTGATACCCTGAAAGACAAAATAAGTACCACTCTGATCTTGGCACTTCCAGATTTATAACATTCATTTGAAATTGAGACATATGCTAGTGACTATGCAATGGGGGCAATTTTGATGCAGAACAAACGACCATTGTATTACCATTCAGAAACCTTCACAAGTGTGGTAAGAAATTATCCAACTTATGATAAAGAGTTATATGCTTTGGTTCAGAGTGTAAAAACATGGAAGAATTACTTAATGGGAAAGGAAACAATCATACATACTGATCATCATCCCCTTCAGTATTTGCAAACACAAACAAAGCTACAACATTCTAGACATTTCTGTTGGACGGGATTCTTGCAACAATTTCATCTCATGATTAGGTATAAAAAATGTATCTAAAACAAGGTTTTATACATGTTATCTAGACCTCCAGTAGTAGTTGCATCTATTCTTTTACAACATAGTTATTTGGCTTATCTTAGTTATAAGGAATAATATGTTGATGATGTAGAATTTAAAGAAATGTATGAGGATATAATAAGTGGGAAGCAAGTAGGAGAAAAAGTTTATCATATGCATGATGGATTGTTATATCATTATGGTAAACTTTTCATTCCATAAAATGAACGTGTGCATATGATTAGGGAAGCACATACTTCTCTCATTTTGGGGCATTTTAGTGTTAGTATGAAAGTTGCACATTTACATAAATATTTTTATTGGCCTAGAATGTATGAACATGTAAGCAGTTATATTAAGGGTTGTGTTCTTTGTGCCACAAGCCAGCCAATTAACAAGAAATTATGACTTTACACTCCTCTTCCTGTTCCAACAAGGCCTTGGGAAATTATTTCCATGGACTTTGTAGGAGGCTTTCCCATGACACAAAAGAAATATGATTACTTAGATGCGGCAGTGGACAAATTTAGAAAGATGTGTTTATTGATTTCATGTACTAAACAGATAACTAGTGAAGGAACTATACATTTGTTTTTTCAGTTTGTTTGGGTTCATTTTGGTTTGCCTACTTCAATTATATCTCATCGAGATTCTATATTTCTTGGGGAATCTTGGTCAACATTGTGTGGATTAATGGACACAAAACTAAAAAAGAGTACTTCTTTTCATCCACAGACCGATGGTCAAACAAAGGTTGTAAACTGCAAAGTGGTACAGTAACTTAGGGGCTATTGTAGAAAACATTCTCTATTATGTGATAAACATATTAATCATTTTGGACTGGAAAGTAAGAAAAAATTAAAGGGGTGACATTGAGTATCTTTTTGTTGGGTTCAAAGTCATGCTTCCGAAAAAGGAAAAATGGATGAAAACCGGAAAGGTGAAGGAGAAGTACCCTCACCTATTCACCAATTAAGTTGAATTTTGGGGTCCAAAAGTTTCTCAATGGGTAGGAATGATCTAGAGGATCCTAACCTAGAAACACCGATCTATTATATCCTCAGAATCAGTTGTAGCCAGTCCCATGGCACGTGGAGAAAAATTAGATGATTTCGTCGATATCTTGTTTGTAGGAAACAAAGCTCATTTAAAAAATTTATAGCTCATTGAAATTTTACGGCAACTAGAAAATTTTGGGGATTTTTGCATAGGTTGGATTCTTGCATGCTCATCAAGTGGAAAAATTCAAATGTGACACCTAGACAATGTGTGTGCCAGAGAAAAAGTAATGTTTGCAACGCTGGTCTTGGGTGCTCATACACAAATAGGTGGGCCTCGCTATTTACTAGCTGAGGGCCCTCAGCCAGGTTTGACACACTGTATTATGGAGGGTTGTTTTTTCCTCCTTCACTTCACATTTCATATCAGAGATATTATATATATCTATTGATAATGTTCTATCCACCATACACATGAGACTAATCTATTAGTGCAATTAAATATTGCAACTAATCCTTATCTATTCCCACTAAAATATGTAATAAATTTTCCAACTAAACATGCACGTATCAAGTTTTTCCAAACTCCCTATGATTAATGGGTTAAAACATGGCCCAACGCCCAACCACCGGCCTTCACATGGCTCTTAAGCCACTTATACCTTCCAACATCACCCTATTTAGATGCCTTCATGTTTTCACGCCCACCAAATGTGGTATTAACTCCCAGTAGAGAAATATATGGTTCCTTCTATGAGATTTCAACTCAGCACCTCTTGTGTAAAAGATAGGCACCCAAGTATTGCACCCAAAGGTGTTAAGCAGTATAAAAGGGGGTCTGTGGTGTTTGTATAGGGAGAGATACAAGTCTGTAATATTCAAATGCTCATAACTTGAGCTAGGAATGGAATTTGGGGGTGAAATATAAAGCGACTCTTGCTATTTTTGACAAAGGGGGACTGCGAGAAGGTCAGAATTTTGTAGAATTCTTTGTAAATAATTATTTTTAAGATTTTAATATATTGGTTCTATTTAACCAGACCTGAAGATGTAGGCCTCAAGTGCTAAACTCCATTATCAAACCTTTTGTCAAATTTATGGTGATTCATCTCTGTATTTTCTTATTTTTGCACAATAATTGTAGGTTTTAAGAATTTATTAAAAATAGAAAAAGTTCATAATCAACAATTTTTAAATCAAAATTCAATACAAAGAAAAAACTTTTCTATGAACAATTGCTAGTAAAACTTGACTTTCATATCAACAAGACTCAAAATAGGAAGTGGTTTGTCTTATTCAAGATTTCAGGGAAACTAGAAAATTTTGGGGATTGTGCATAGGTTGGATTCTTGCACACTCATCAAGTGGAAAAATTCAAATGTGACACCTAGACAATGTGTGTGACGAAGAAAAATTTATGTTTGCAACGCTGGTCTTGGGTGCTCGTACACAGATAGGTGGGCTCACAAAATTCTTAAGTGTCATTTTTGTAGTGCTAAGGAATTATGTTCTTAAGAATTTTGAATTGCAGGCCTTTATATCTTGTCTTATGCTTGTGGATATCATCCTAATACACCATTGTAATTGACTGTGCGTTTTTGGAAGTAATGAAATCTTAGTTTTGTGGCTATCTTCTTCCCTAGAATTTTTTATTTACTTCTCCTTGCCTCTCTTTCACGTTGTGTACTTTTTGTGTCATCCCATGTCCCTTGCAGGTCCATATTTTCATTTATCCCCATGAAAACGATTGTATATTTATGTTTTGAAATGTGACATGCATGTGTGTTCTTACTTTCCATGTTCTCCTTAATTTTCACTTAGAGCCAACAACGTTCATTCCCCTTTCTTTCTAGTGCTATCACCTCCCTTAGATTAGTTTTCCATTTGCGCACATTCTCCTTCTATCTTAGGAATTACTTTTAGCATTAGGAGTAGCACTAATAGTAGAAATAGGTAGAGGAACCACCCTTCTCTGGAGTTCTCTCTCATGTGTAAAAGGTCCCATAACTTGGAGACAGTTCTATTGTTTCCTCAATGAATCAGTTCAAATTGATCCGAGATGGGTGCAAATTTGAGCTCCAACACTACCTAATCAAGAAAATTATAGGAATATCCAAAAAAATATGATCAATAATATAGATAGATGGTTAATTTTTTAGAAAGGCTATATTGAGGAAATGTGTGACTGATTTTGAATTTCGTTAATTCTAAATAATGATGAGACATGGAGAATGTGTTTATATAGTAGGAAAAATTACATAATATCAATTAAATACATAATTTCTAGACTATATCGACATGAAATTATGGATGTTCTTACATGAGATAAGTACTTCACTAATATTTTTACGTGAATAATTACTATTGAATTTGGATTTGATAAGGAGATGAATAGAATACATCATTCAATATAAAGGTTGAATTATGAATTTTTGGTGATGTTGTTTATGTTTTCCAATGCACCTGATACATTCATGTGTGGGTTATGAAAATCATGCTATAATATTATATTGATAATTCAATAGTAGTGCATTTTCATGTTATTGTTATATTTTGCAATAGTAAAAAAGATAACTTAAATAATTTGAGTATGCTAGTAGAAATATTAAGAAATGAAGAGATGTATACAAATTTTAAGATGTGTAATATTATGCATATCTTATTTTTTATTTATTACCTGGTTTCCAATTTCAAAATATGGTGTAATAATGTGTAGGCACTAAAATTTTGAAATTTACCCTTTGACAATGTTAATTGCAATTGTGCTACTTGAATAAGAAAAACACCCACATCTTTTCAAATTACAATAAGCATTGAAGAAGATCTATTATTTAACATGATATAAGTTCAATTTTTATCAAGATATTATCAATAATTTATTAGTTCACCTATGTGTTAAAGTATGATGGTAATGGGTCCACGTTATGCACTTGGTAAAAGTTATTAAAGTGGTTGCAAGGAAATGTGTGTTAACATTTTATTTCAGATGAACATTCGTAAACTAAAAGCATATTGAAACAATTCACTATCTGCTCTAGGATTGTATTGATCCATTAATATAGTGAAGGTAATTCAAAAAATCTTTCATAGAGTCGTTTGTACAAAAATATTTTGTCGGTAAATACTTTATAACTAATGATCAATATCAATTTGAATCCCTTGGGTGAGCACTTATCATTTAATTGTATATTAATGAAGAAATTAATGAAAAACTTGTGTGATATGTGGTGGAGGTATAACTTTGAATCATTTAAAGACATTCATTATCTTTATAAAGCATCCAACAAAATGATATTTGGTACTCTTAAATTAGAATTGGCATAAAAAGAAGTTAAGGCTTATAACGTATATTCTTCAAAGCTGATGCGATCATTCATTAAATAGCATTGTTCATTAGGGAATTTTGTTGAAGGGGAATATGGAATGAGTGTTTCAAGTTGAATAGCTATCTAGTTCTCCATTATGTTATGAAAAATTGTCACAAAAAATAATTGTATCCTTATTTGATAAGAGTGTTAGGATAAAAGAACAATCCTTTCCCCGTGACATTCATCATAATTATTCAAGTTACCCTTCATATAGGTTTTCACATTAGGTGAAAGATACATGTTGTTTGAGGCCATGGGAAGCATATAGGGGGTATGTAGGGTTATTTGATCAAATAGGTGGTATGGTTTGTCACTGTAACCCAAAAACTAACCTTCTTGTCATAGTTTATTATTGCCATTAGGTAGGAATTATTCATGTTAAATCATTACATAGATAGTATTGCACCACATTTAGGTAATTGCAATATATGGTTAGTGGATTACATGTATTGTGCATTTCTAGACATCATGTAAGGGACTGAGAATTTTGCTTGAACTCAAGTTATAACCTTACATTTTCCAAGAGAATTTGAATGGCCCTTAGTTGGTTCTAGGTCATTCCCAATACACGTTTTAGGGATATCAAAAACTATTTGCGAGGCTTTTAGTGTCCACATTATTGGTTAGGAATTTCTAGTATATTGAGAGATGCATCTTTTTCAGAATTATTGTATTCTTTGTACCCATATCTCAATCTTGTTCACTAAGTAACAGCTACTTGTATCTTGATACTTAATTAGTTATATTTTTAGACTTTTTCACTAGTTGTAATAATCATAAATATTTTATAGTTGTAAAAGGAAATGTAGGATGATTAATTATTTAATAATCTGATTCAAGAATTACCTTATATTTTTTAGAAGATCAAGCATTATAATTGATAACAGTTCAATCATGTTAGGGAACTCATCAAAAAGGGTGTAAATTTTTTGATGATTCTGAGCTTATGACTAAATTAGCATTTCCTAGCTAACCCATAACTACCAATGCTAGTCTTTTTATAATATTAGACATGTGATTATTGTTTCAGGGATATTGGACTTTCATCGAGTTCTTAGGAATCTGACTAATTTATTCTTACTAGTGATTACCTATAGTGACAAACTTTAGACCATCATAATTCATTCTAATGATGTAATTGATTAGATTTCAAAATTATGCTTCTATTATCAAGGAAATATTATTCTCTTGATGTATTCTATTATAGGACTAAAACGTTGTACTGTTAATAGTGATCAGGGTTTGGAATACTTACACAGTGCATTTCTTGATATAGTAATCATATAATCACTATATGTGATCTTCATAATTAGAGAAATACCTAGTTGATTAGTACATGGTAAAGCAGGTAAATTCTTTACGTCTAAGGAATGTAGTCTATGACATGTGTTACACAAACATTTTGAGGGAATGTTGAAATCTAGTTTAAAAATGGATGTGTAATGATCTTCAAGTTGATTGTAGCACATTAGTAATTTCTAATATTTTATTTCATAGTTATCTTCTATATTATTTCCATTCTTATAGCATGTGTTGTGATCTCCTACATATAGCCTTTAGCTAGTATTCATATGTATTTCCATTGTAACTCCTACATAGTTTTCCAACATCATGTTTAAGATTTATCGGAATGAGAATGCACAAATGTTGGCTTATGACTGCATTCAAGACTTTGGTCAAATCCCTTTGGAAATGTTTTTTCAAACACGTATGCAGGATGAATGGGTGTAGATACAACATGACAGGTAAAATAAGTTTTATTTAGGAACTTATCAATAATTGAAGGCTTTGCACTACATTTCAACATCATTAACATATGAGTTTGTTTAAGAAGCTCCAAATTCTGAGAAAAAAGTATATGTGTGTAAGTGATTTTACATGAAGTGCCCTATGGTTGACAACATTCTAGTCACACTTTGTGAAGTAGAGAGAAATAATATATATAGAAATGTAAGTAGCATGTGTGCATGGAATAGAATGGAATCCCCCCTATGAAGTGTGTGTGATTCATATCTCCTAGCTTGAATGCATGACACTATGTGGATGTAAGTGATGCAATGGATGTAACCCTAGATGGAGTGATAGTAGTGATAATATGCAAATGACCTAGGACCCTCAATATGGTCTTATAAATTTATATTTATAGGGCTCTCAAGCTTAATTTCCTAATTAATCATGACAAGGCCAATAGAGAAGAAGATAAGGATGACCAATAGCTATAAATGACCCAAAAATAAGTAGAAGAGGTTGTGCATAGATGGGGGTGCCCAGAATGGGACTAGGGTATCTCGGGGTGTTCCAGTACAGGCTGTGATGCCCTGATTTTAGGATAGAATGTCGGAGAAGTCATGATATGGGCTTATAGCTATCGGGAAATACATGGGAAAGAATAAATAAAAGATAAAAAAAAGGTGTCCAAAAGGTGGGATTAATTAGTACCTTGTACACTTGAGAACCCTCTAAATAGTAGTATAAGACTAGGCTAAGTATTGTCTAATGTATAATATTTATGTCTACAACAGTTGATTAAGGCTCCACACATCTTAATCACTTATTAATTCACTAATTGTGATTATCAAAGATTAATAATGATTAGCAATTCTAATCTAGATTTGGGATTTTAGTCCCACATGCACCAAAATACAAGTTTTTCCTAAAAGGAAAACTATAAAAAGAGTTCACCTGTTACCTTAATATTTTACACCATTCTTTGATTTGCATCTCATATAATAAATATGATTTATAGACAAGCTCAATCCCTTCCTAAATCCTTCAACAAGGTTAGTAGATAAATATCTAAAGTGACTTAATAAGTCATTTGGAGAGGTCATTTCACCTTGTTTGGAGTAGCAACCATCCCAATTTGATTTCCCTCTTAGGTCTATTTAGGCCCATGTTAGGTAATTAAACATATTAGTAGGCATGTTTAGTTAGATTTTGAATTGTATTCATGTTAGTTAAGCATTCCTTTAAGCTTCTATCTTAATTTTACATTCCTAGACTTAGAGCCTTGACTAGAGGTGGCAATGGTAATAGCCTTCCTTAGTCATGCAATTTGCTTTGTAAACTTTAGGGTGCTTTGTAAATACATACCTGCCTTCTAAAGCGTAGCACACTCCACTCTTTGAATAAATCTTATCCGTAACTGTTCTATCTTCTATGGCCTGATTGTAAGGCCAAGATAATTTTATTATATCACAAGCACTGTTATTCTCTTGAGGTAAGCATCAATCTGCATGAATTTATCCAAGTAATTTTAGTATAAAAATAGCATTTTAAGGTAGAAGTTTAGATTTTTCTACCTCAAGGGCTCTTTGACTAAAACCAATCAAGGGAACTTTGTTGTTAGTGATCAAATTGCATGATTTGAAGTGATCTTAGTTGGACATGTCAAATAGATGTCCACAAAACATAGGTGATAAAACTCTAGAAAAAAGTTCAAGATTGAAATATACCGAAAGTTTGATGGGTCTATTACACGTAGACAGAAATCAAAATTGTTTTTGTGGAACAGTTAAGAAAGACTATCATTTTTGTAGCTTAAACAAAAAGGTTCCTCAACACATGAAATTCTTCAAAGCTTACAAAAATAAAATAGCTAATGAAATTATCATATTTGTCATGAAATAATAGTAAATGAATTACTGAGTATTCAGCAGACAACCCAAGAATATATATCCAAACATGTGGTAATCTATAGGCATGCATGTATGATGGCATTCCAAGAAGATAGGGTTTGGAACTTCAAAGTCATGAACATAACACTCATTCATTTTCTCTCAAGCATGTTTCAAGAGATGACATTTGAACCATCAGTGAAATAGTAATTCTAAATGCTATGAAAAAGTAGTCTCCTACTTTGTGTGTGGTGGTTCAAATAATGAATAGTTTGATAATACCTACAACGAAAGTAGGATCTCCTTGTAGTCAATGCATGTCTCATGATAAACTTTGAATAAATACCTTCCTACGAATGGTAGTTAGTTCTTGGTGTGTCTGACTAAGTAAATAATGAAAAAAGTTCAAGATTAATAGGTTCCTATGAAGAAAGAGGAGTTGGTTGGATGCAAGCTAAATCTAAGACTGGAAATACAGTCCTTCCATGACTGTTATGTGAATTTGTTTCCAATCAGATGATGTGTAGAGTTTTTTCTCTTCAATATTTGAAGTTCTCAATCAATATCTTGGAAGAATGATTTAGAATCCTCTTCTAAGGAATGAGCTGGACACTCATTCCAAGGAAGATGTGGCATATGTGTATTTGTTTTTTTGTATGTGTAATAATTTATGTGTATGTTTATTCCTTTTTCTATGATAATCATTTTGTTGTATTTTTTTCTCCTATGTGTATTGTAATAGGGATCAATTTCATAGTTTGTTGTGAACCTGCAAAGTTGCATGCATGAGCCACTATTTTCAATTCATACTCCATTTAGTTCTATGCAAGAAAAATGATTTCATTTACTAAAGCAAAGTTAGATTTTGATTTTACAAAATGGAAGATACTGAGGTTTTAATGGAATTATCAGATGTGTGCTTGTCAGGATGTTTTGGAAGCAAGTGTAATGGATTGTGTTTGAAGGAGTTGTTTTCCAAAGTTTCGATATCATGCAGATGTAACTGACATATGTCAGGTACCATTGGACAAAGCCTTGGATTGTATTATTAATGAAGAATTATTTTCATCTAACGTCATTACATGAGAGCATATTTCTGGGATAGTGTGAAGAGTATTACATCCGGAAATGTCAACACATAAGACATAATATTCTAGTGACAGTAGAATACCTCTTGAAAAATTCTGTGACAAGAGGAATTTGATGACAGTTTCTTTAAATAAGGATATTAGTGTGTTAAAATAATGGACAAATAGGATTAATAATAAGGTGAGTTAAAACAATGATCTACATCATGTTGATAATTAAACAAAATTGAAGGTGATAAAAGATTAAATTTAATAAAATTATGAGTTGTAATTAAATTTGGGAAAGCTATCCTAGAGATTAGGTGCCAAAAGCAACCCCCCTCACAGGCGATCTAAAGATTCATTGAATCATGGTTGGTGATGATTTTCATGCCATATGAGGTGCTTCCATATTCTAAAGTCTCCTTTCCTTTGTTTATCAAGTATTGTTGGCAATTATAAAGATGCAAAGCTCACATAGTCCTCAAATGCATGCAAGAACAAATGGAAATAATGTAATTTTATGGGCAGGTTAAATGAATATACAAAGATGCTGTGTAACATTATTTCCATGCATGTAGATTGAGAGGAAAAATCGAAAAATAAAGGAGGTCAAAGAAAAGATTCAGCTGAATTAAGGAGTCTCACTGTACTAAAGGAAAATTTTTCAATATGATAGTCATAACTCACAAATGATTAATTCAAGATTTAAATGGAATTATCAGATGTGGCTAGGTTGATCAGGATATTTTGGAAGATCAGATATAATTATTTGTTTCCAATTTTAATATTAAAATAATTTTGTAGGATCATCGTATGTAATTACATGCATGCTGGTACAAGAAGACAAATGTTGAAGACTATTATGTAACATTGTTTTCATGATGCAAACTGAGAGAATACAGATCAGTTCAAGAGTTATTACATTTGAAAGGTAAAGTTCACTTTCTAGGAGAATGATATTTCTATAAAATCTCATTTTAGAGTCATGTCATTTTTTGTTTAGAAAGTGAGGTGAATATTTGTAGTGATTTTAATTGAACTATAAGGAGATACATGCTGAAGACTGATGTTTAAAATAATCTTATGAATTAAGAGATGAGAATATTCTCTCCTAATTTGAGCTACTCGATTCATTCCATGCTACCCTCTCTGTCTGATGAAATTTTATTAAAATGTAAAGGTTCTAAAAAAAGTGGTAACAAAAATTCCTGATTTGCATAGCTCAATGTTAATCCTTCTCAGGAGTGTGTTCCTCGGAAAATAGGTGCTTGCAGAACAACCAGTCATATGGGTTCTAATTACATAAATGCCAAAGTGGATGCTTCACCATTTTAAATTTATAGCTTCATACCCAATGGATGCTCTCATCACTTAAACCATCCATTGTAATTAATTGGATAATTTTCCTAAACCATTCTTTTCCTAGAACAGGGTTTACCCATTGTTTCCCACCTTCTTATACTATGTCCCCATGTACACCTACTCTTGTGTGTTTTAAACTATTATATCTAAAGTTTTCTCCTATGCAAACTCATACCTCATGATTAAAATAGAAGCTTGGTTTTGATATTGTAAATTGTTATCTAATACATTTTAATATTTGTAATTCACCCCAATTCTGGTGACAGAATAAGCTTCTAAGCAGAAGTTAAAAAAAAGAAAGTTGAAGACTTCATGGAGTAAAATTGTAACTTTGTTTTATAGGATTCCCATTATTAATCATTTGAACAAAAGAAGTCTTATAGTCTATTTCATTATGCAAGTATATTGTTCTAGAAGAGGTAATATAAATATTTTGAAGGAGAAGTCTTATAGACTGTAAATGATTTTCTAATTTTTCGAGGCTCCATAAACTGTGATCTGGAAGATTGAGCCATGATTTTCTAGTCATGTTGATATGAAAGTGGATAGTCATTGACTAGAAATCTATGTTTACTGGATGGACAATTACTAAAAAAGAAAAAAAGAAATAAACAACAACAATAGTTTACAGACTTAAAAGTGATTTCTTGGATTATATAGGATGATTGCTTAAAGCTTATATTTGAGTTGAAAAAGAAATGCATGAGTTAATGAAAAGTTCCTATGTTGTAGATATGTTTTGAAGGATCTCTATTTATTTTTTCAGCTATAGATGGAAATGACGAAAGTTAATATTTTCTGATGATAATGTCAGGAAAGTTAATAACATGAATTTTATGGTATGATAAATTCTATTGTTAGAGTGATTAAGAAGTGAAATATGTTGAATGTGTGTGGAATGAGATTTGTATAATTCTTGAATGCTAACAAAGCTGAATTAGGTGAAAGAGAGAGAGGTGAATTTTTCAAGATGGGAAGAAGATTCGGCTGATCAAGTGTTCATGATTTTTTATGTGTGAAAATTATTCAGAGATGATCAAAACTAGTTTACAAAACATTGGGATGATTCTCAATTAGAAAAAAAAATAGTTTGCAAGTTGAGGGCATGCACAAGGTAAGGGGGGTCACTCTGAATTCCAAATTTGGGAGTTGAAGAATGCATGAGAAGTAGAATGGCTAAGTGTCTAAAAAAAAGATGTTTGGTCTCTACTTTTATCTACAGCTCCACCTTGAGATGCATCAATAATGAAATCAGTAATCATTTTACATCTAGAATTTCAATTTGCCAAGCTATCATTCTTTAAGTTTAGAAGACAATTCTGAAAGATGTTAAAGGGTTTCCCACAAAATCAATGTTTCTCATAGTAAAATCTATGTTGACTACTTGAGGGATGTTTGTCTTTATTTAAAAAATTAAGTCAAATTGATGATTTTTTTGTCATGAAAATCTGTCGCGCGGACAGATCTATGGATAGACGAGCCAACAGTGTTGCAGGGCTTAGCCCCTCTTTGAGACAGCAAAGCGAAACTGGTTTATTGCTATTTCTACTAGCAGGAACCTATGCAAGTCTCACAGATTCTGCCTTCGGGGGGTTGGGATCTCATCCCGGTAGAGTGTTTCAGGCTGCGAAAAGAAAGGAATGAAAGAAGGAAAAGAGAAAGAACAGATCCGAAGGAAGAAAAGAAATGAATTCCAAAGCAGAAAGGTCAGAAGATTTATGTTTTTAGTTTGGTAGTAAACAGAGCCAAACCTACTTGCATAAATAAACAAAGCAATACTGATAAACAAATGACGGAAAAGTAGATATGAATCCAACAGATTAAACACATACAGATCTAACGTAAGAAAGATCTAATGTATAACACAGCTATTGAGCACAAAGTCTGAATAATTGTATTACTGTTCTTTTCTGTTACAAGAAAGCTCAAAGTCTTTCTCTCCTCACTTCTATTTCTATCTGAAAAATGTTCACCTCCCCTAGAATACAACAAGTATTCTAGTATTTATAGAAGATGAGAGAGAGAGAAGGCAAAAAGGAGCCAACCACTTATTTACAAGATATTTACAAAATATCCAAAAGTCATGTTGACTTTGACAACTTTGATGGATGACATCATCCCATGATGCAACATGGATGATGTCATCATTTGTGCCAACTTAATTCAGATATTACGAAAAGAAAGTCGGAGAATAGAGAGGAGAAGAAGAAGAAGAAGAAGAAGAATTTATTCATCATCATCATCCTGTGGCCTAAAAGGGGTTGCCTGTTTCTGATGCTGATCAGGAGATGAGATGTGGAACTGAGCGCGGTATTCCAAGAACTTGCTGATCATCGGCCCAAATTGATCCTGTGATGGATCCTTGTGCCGTTCACTGATTGCTTCGCAAGTTTCCCGCTCATCTATGAGCTTTTCTGGGATCTTGGAATAGTCTTTACCCGCCTCGATTAGGGACCCGATGAAGTCTCTACAGGCCAGTAGGTTGTTGATGGATTCGATGTCGAACGTGACTTCTGGCCCTGTCCCTTGAGTAGCTATCTCCTTGAAAATCCGGATAGTATCATCAGCTGATCTCAAGGTGAGGGAAGGAGTGAGCAACCCTGGAGTCATAGATAGAACAATCTTCTCCATTTGATGCATCGCATCCAGGGCCTCTTCCTTCACCTTGTCTATCTTCTCTAACACGAATTCGAGCTGATCTATCCGATAGTCCAGAGTGGACATGGTCTTGTTGAGGGTCCTTGGATGACCGAATACTCCGAACTTGACCAAATCTTCGACTGAACAGTCGAACATTTGTTGGAAGGCCTCGTGCTGGAGTCTAGCATGCTCTAATTCTTCTGATACTGGACCTGCTAATGCTTGGAGTTCCTTATTCGCCTTCTCGATATTCAGGTATAAGCTGATATATTCGGCGATTACTTTTTTACTATCTTTGAGGATCTGGCTCCTCCAAGCAGAAACAGCCATACCTTGCTCGCCGATTTTTGAATACTCATTAATCTTCTCCTGACTGAGCAGCTCAGGAGTCTCGGCGGCAGTTGTGGGAGGTGCACTTCCCATCTTCTGTAAGGCTTGAAGCAGGTATTTATTCTGCTCCTTCAGTAGCCTCTTTTCTTCCTTTGTTTCTTGAAGCTTTTCGCAGAGTGCATCAACTGCGGAAAGAGCTTCCCCCTGGAGACTTTCTGAGGATGTCCCCATTGTGACTTGGGTCACTGTGAAATCTGCCGGAGACAGATCTTCTTTCTCTTTGGTGGGATCGGGGTAGGCTATTTCCATAACCCTCTCACCTGCAGCGCTCTTGGAGAAGCGTGTAACCGGCTTGTGCTTCTTTGCTCCTTTAGCCGGAATGACTGAAAAGTCCATCGGAGCGATGGGGACTTTCCTCTTTGGTTGGCTCAGCTGCTGAGAGATCCAAGCTGGTCCTATTGAAGAAGGACCAGAGACAGAGGGGGAGGCAGCAACGGTAGAAGAGGGGAAGAACGTGGAGACACGCGGCGGCGGCATTGAAAGAACAGCCGCGGAGATGTCCACGGGGGGAAGGGAAACCGCAGCAGCAGAAGAGATAGGAAGGGAAGGGAGCTCGGAGATGAGGGAAGAAATAGAGGAAGACAAATCAGCGAGAGAGGAGAAGATGGACGAAGAGGCAGGGGAGAGAGTAGAAGAAGGGGGAGAGGACACAACCAAAGGAGTGGTTGCCGACATCTGAGGAAGGGGAGGAAGAGAAGAAGAAGGGATAGAAGGGACCTCTGAAGTTGTAGCGATGCCGACATCCTGGGTGGATGGGCGTATAGGACTATCCTCTGTCAATTCTTTCTCTGGCGAATCCAGAGTTATTACTTGTTCAGGCTCTGAAGGAAGAGGACTTTCAGGGGCTTCCTCCTGAATGGTGCTAGGTTCACCTTCGGCACCTTTGCCTTTCAGCAGCTTCTTTGTCCTTGGAGGTGCGTTGCCCAAAGGGGAAGTCGTGAAATCTACCCCGAGGTAGATTAGTCCGTTCATGCGGCACCAATGCTCCGTTCTCCGCATAGTTTCTTTTACCCTCTCCTCAATTGTTTGAGGAGCCTTGCTTCTGTCAATGTCCGGGAAGGGCCAATCATCCCCTTCTGTGTCATTATACACTTTGTCTACTTCGTCTTCCGTGGTTTGGAAGCCTTTTGGGACAATGGCCACTCCGTATTGGATGATTTCCGTTAATGCCAAGCGAGAGTGATCCTTTCTTCTGAGTTCTACCTCATGGAGAACGTCAATGTAGATATCCTCAATCTGAGGGACATGAATCGGATCAAGCTTAGCCCTTGGTAGACAGCCCCTAGGGTCGAATGTAGGCCTTGCTGGGAAATCATGCTTTAGGTTGAGCAATTCTAGCTCAGCAAACATCTCCTTCGCCTTGTGATAGCTGGAGCATGTGTAACGGCCTACTGTGAGGGGGAAAGGAGTTCCGCCCTTCTTTCTCTTGAGGCACTTTTCATGGTATGTGACGAGCTGTCTTGACAGTTCCAATAAAATCAGCTTTGGTCCAGCATACCTCGGTAGCCTGGTTGGTTCTCCCAAAAAGTTGGCAGCCCTTAGATAGGTGAACGTGGGGAATTGGGTGAACAAGGCTCCCCATTTCTCTGTGACTGCCACTATGTTTTTGGTTGTCCGGCTATGAGTCAAATTTGGCCGCAACATGCACATGATGTGATAGAAGAAAACATCATTGATTTTAGCAAATTGAGGGATACTATTCTCTAGTCTCAGCTCTGGATAGTAATCAAATATCTTGGCCTGAGGCCATACTCCACTTCGGTTGAGCCCTGGGTAATCCCTTGCCGATGCTGCAGCGTAGACTACATAGGAGTTCATATGAAATACTCCAGTTGTGGCAAGCTGTTGTAGCTGCTCAGAGATGGTGTTGCTTATTATTTCACCCCAGCAAAAGCGCTGATCGGGCAAATTCTTATTCATTGTCTCCAGGTACCGCAGCATCCACTTATGGAAATAGTGGGCATCTGAAAGCCCGAAGACTCTGCTTAGGAAAGTGATAGTATCACTGAGTTCCTCTGAGAAATCACTTCGGTGGATAGTCTGAGGCCACCGGGTCACTACCTTCTTATTCTTTAGGTAGACCTCATTCATTAACTGCATGCACTGGCCTTCGTTGTCTTCCCAGGCCTTGATGCATTCCTGTTGGCTAACAGCCACGTAGTTCCGGTGGTGAGGGATGCCAAGCATCAACTCAAAATGACGGGCAGTGAGGTTTATGACTACCTCGCCCTTGCTGTTCTCGACACATCTTGTGTCCTTGTTGAAGGATTGTGCAACAACCATCATGAATTCGTTGTTCACAGCGCTGACAGGGATTCCTCCGGCAAAGTGCAGGGCACTGCCTATTAGTTTGTCCATCCATGGACTTCTTGTAACCTTTTGAGTTCTAAGCCAGAACTCATCCATGTCAATGTGACCCAATTCAGAGTCCCGGATATCCATACTGCACTCAGCCTGTGATTCGGGCATCCTGACCTTCTGATATTTGTATTTCATTTCTTCTTCTGTTAGCTTTGCCTTTCCTCTTGGTTTGGTGGGCTTCTTGCTTGACGTAGACATGTGTTCTTTCGAACTCAGCTGCTGATCTGCACGAAGAAGAAGAGAGACCCAATCCAAAAAGGTTGAATTAGACATTTGATCTTCCATTGGAAAGCTTAGCAGGAGGAGTTAGAGATTTAAAGGCTCAGGGCGCAGGAAAAATACAATTGGCAGGCCAAATAGATAAGGCGCGCAAGAAAGGAATGTTGCAGAGGTTATATTGGCGCCAAAAGCGCATGGCGCATGGATGAAGCAGGTTGCATTTTATAACAGGGCGCACAGGAAATGCGTGTTACATTGGGGTTCGATGCGCCCTATGGCGCATGGAAAGATTGTGTAACATGGACGAATGATGCGCCAAAGGAACATAGCGCGGCGCATGGAGGGTTTACACAACATCATGTTACTGCATCGGGGGGTGCGCCAGCGCCTATGTAATCTTTTTACTTGCGCGAAAAAGGCTTTTGTTGCATCGAAACTGGGTGCGCTCTTTGGCGCGTGGAAATGGGATGCAACATGGATAAAGGATGCGCCAAGGCTTATAGGAGGAAGCGCGGGATTTACACTTGGAGCATGCAAAAGGGGTGCGCTTATGGGCGCATGAATTTCAGCTGTAGCAGGATGGCAGGGTGCGCCATGGCGCGGATCTTGAGTATGTTGCAAGTCGGATAGGTGCGCCGAGGGGCGCGACTGTCTGGATTGTTACAAGGCGCGCCGGTGCGCCTTGTGAAATAAGCTCTCAAACCTCTTTCTTTCTTTCTCTTCCACTTCAAAAAATACTTGGACAAGTAAGGTTTTACAAAAATCTTGTAAACAGACCAAGCCAGCTACAAAACGACCCCTTTTCCAGCAGATCCGGAAAGAGGGAGGGAGAGGAAGAGCAACAGAAGAAAATGAACAGGACAGCACGGGGGGGGAAAGGCTCAAACACATTCAAACTTTGATGAAAACCGGCCAGCAAGTTGGCACACACACCAAAACCGGACAAAAACAAGCCCAAAGAACAGAAAACATAAAACGGGGAAGGGGAAGAACCTCTTACCTTAAAAATATAGCGAAAATTCCTTGAGCGGGTCCACAACACGATGAAAGCGACAGAGCAGGGGCTGACAAGTCCAGAAATATCACGTGCTCGACAAAAGAATGAAAATGACATTGGGCGCGCACTGATATTTATAGAAAAACCTGTCATTAATGCGCCACCAACCTTTTGAAATGGCGCATGGAAACGGCTGTCGACAAGGGAAAGCGTGCGCCCTTTAGCGCATGGAAGGAAATGGCAACAGAAGAATGAGCGCGCCTTTGGCGCACCAAATTCGTTGTCGACATGAAGTTATTTCGTGCGCCCTTTGGCGCACCAAAAATTGGTGTTGCATGTAGATTACGTGCGCCCTTTGGCGCACCGAAAGAAGCGTGCTAACATGGAAAACCATGCGCCAAAGGCTTTTAAGGGGCGCATCAAAAACTGATGTTGCAAAGCAAAACCATGCGCCTAACCAAAAAAGGCTCAAAAAAGACTAAGTTCAAAAACTGAATTTCCCGGGAAGGGATTTTACAATATTTCGAACGCGAAGGATCCTCAACGAGGGGTCCAAACAAAATTTTCGGTATGGTTATCGGTAAAATTGCCCTTGTCAATTTTACGGGATAACAGCTGGCTCTTTCTGGGGACTATCTTTGAGTGAAACTTAAGGGTAGAGAATCCCAGATTTTCATGTGCCTATCCATTGGGTAACAGAGTCAAAAACAAGGGCGAACGGAGGGGGAAAGAAAGAAAACACACAACAAACCAAAAGCAAACACACGACGGAAACAAACACACAACAAAAAGCAAACTGTACAAAGAAGAGAGCAAGCTCTACTTCCTGAAGATCTTGAGATGTTGCCCGCTATAGGGAAGCGGGAGTTTAGCTCCATCCAGATACGAGAGATAGAAACTATTCTCTCCATTGAGTTGCTTGATTTTGAAGGGCCCTCTCCATAGGGAATCAAATTTTCCGTGCATACCCTTTGGCTCTCTTCGCTTGTCCCAGAGAAGGACGAGATCTCCTACTTCAAAATTCCTCTGCTTGGCCTTCTTGTCGAAAAGCCTCTTTACTTGATTCTGATGTTCAGTGATCCTGTCGACCACCCTTACTCTCTTTTCTTCAAGTTCTGCCAAATACATGATTCTCTTTTCTAGAGAACTCTGAAAAGTTTCATCTTCGATTGCTCGTGCCAAGCGTAGAGCAGGAAGTTCCGCAGAAATGGGAAGTTCGGCATCAGTGCCATATAACACTTGAAAAGGTGACATGCCGAGAGATCTCTTGGGGGTAATGCGGTCCGCCCACAAAGCGTCGTACAAAGACTTGTGCCACATCCGTTGATTCTCATCTACTAATTTCCGTATGATGGTCACCAAGTTCTTATTACTGGATTCTGCCTGACCATTTCCCTGAGGGTAATAATCCGAGGCATGTGCTAAAGTTATCCCATATTCATAGCAAAAACTAATAACTTCCCGGGAAGAGAAGTTAGAAGCATTATCAGCAACGATTTTATTTGGAACGCCAAACCTGACAATGATATTGTCTTTGATAAAACTGCAAACTACCTCGGAAGTGGCATGCTTGACAGGTATGGCTTCCACCCATTTAGTGAAGTAATCCGTTGCTGTGAGGACATAGCTATGTCCAGCACTCGATTGAGGATTGAGTGCACCAATAAAATCAATTCCCCATTGCCTGAATGGTTCATTGATAATGACCGGCCTTAGGGGGAGGGCAGCCAACTTGGGCTTGCCGACGAATTGTTGACAGGGTTCACACTTTGCCACCCAGGTAGCCGCATCTTGAAAGAGCGTTGGCCAGTAGTACCTGGCTCGAATGATCTTGTGTGCTGTCACGGAAGAAGAAAAATGGCCTCCACAGGCTGAATTGTGAAAACTTTCCAGCAGTTTTACTTGCTGGGGCTTGTCAACACATCGCAGGAAGACACCGTCTATCCCGCGCTTGTATAAACCTTCATCCCAGATGACATATTTAGCTGCCCTGAGCTTTACAGTACGCTTCTCCTTTGTAGTCAGGTGCATCGGGCATTCGCCGTAGGTAAGAAAGAAAGCGATGTCGGAGTACCATTCGTCACTAGTTGCCACAAATAGAACCAGAGGCAGAGAATCAGGCCCTTCTAGAGGGGTTTGCTCTTCATTGGTACAACCCTCTTCCCCTTTAGGGTTCTCTGAATCTTCATTTTCAGCCATTAGCTGACACAGGCCTTTGCCCCTCACCAGCTTGGTGGGTTTAATATCCAGGTCATATTCCTGGACCTTTGCGATCCAATTTCCCCTCAAACTTCCCAACTCTTGCTGAGTTAGAATTGATTTCACCGCGGTGTCGGGAACCAGCACCACCGTATGCGAGTTCAGAATGTAATACCTGAAATTCTTCACCGCTTTGACAACGGCAAAGGCGTGTTTTTCCAGCTGAGTCATTTTCAACTCGTGAGGCTTGAGAGGAGAACTCATGAATGCGATTGGAGATTCAATATCCTCCGAGTTCTTTTGCATTAGGATTGCAGACACAGTATGTTCGGAGGCGTAACTATACATAATGAAGTTCTTGGAGAAATCCGGACATACCAGGACCGGTGCATGAGCAACAGAAGTTTTTATCTCTTCAAACGACCTTTTCCCCTCTTCACTCCATCTGAAAGTGGGTGACCCTTTCATCATGTTTAGTATGTGGCGGGTCTTCTCAGCAAAATCAGGGACAAAACGCCTAAGAAAGTTCACCTTTCCGAAGAAAGAATGAACACCATTCTTGCTTGTAGGCAGAGTAAGGTTTTGGATAGCCTTAACTCTTTCGGCATCAATCTTTGTTCCTTCTTTGCTAACCACATGGCCCAGCAATTTCCCTTCAGTAACCCCAAAAACAGACTTTTTGGGATTTAGGGAAATTCCATGTTCTCGGCACCTGGCCAATACTTGCTCCAAGTGATCACAATGATCACTTCGTAGTTTAGAGAACACGGTTAAGTCATCTAGATAAACTACGATGACTTTTCCCATCATGCCTTTGAATGCAAAGTCCATGGCCCGCTGAAAAGTGGCACCAGCGTTAGTTAGGCCGAAAGGCATCCTGTTATAGGCAAATGTACCCCATGGAGTAGTGAATGCTGTTTTGAATTGATCTTCAGGAGAGACTTCAATCTGATTGTAGCCTGAAAAACCATCAAGCATAGACAGCATCTCTGACCCAGTTACTGCTTGCAGAACTTGGTCCATTATGGGAAGAGGGTAGTTGTCTTTCAGTGAAGCTTGATTCAAGTTTCGAAAGTCTACGCAGATGCGTATTTCACCGTTTTTCTTGCGTACCGGCACAATGTTTGCCACCCAAGTGCTGTGATGGATAGGGAAGATGATTCTTGCGTCCAGCATCTTCTGAATTTCGGCCTGAATGGTGCCCGAAATCTTGGGATTATAATGCCTTTGCTTCTGACGGAAGGCTTTGGCATCTTCTTTCAGCGGTATATTATGCTGAACGTCCTTTGGCTTGAAGGACTTTAAATCTGCATAGGACCATGCCAATACATCCATATATCTTTTCAGCAACTTGACAAATTTCCGCTTTTCTTCTGGCGTGCAACATTTCCCGATGTTCACGAATTGCGGGTGTGCCTCAGAACCTATATTGACTGGTTCCGTCTCTGGGGACGAATCAGGATCATTTTGCTTCTTCTTTTTTATAAAACGGTCGTGCCTGTCAAACAAGCGTTCCAGGGAAACTAGGCCTTTTGGAATCTTATTACCCTTGAGCTGACATATGCCATCGTTCTCTCCTGATTCATGGTCTTGACCGTTGATTGATTCGCGGCATGGAGAGGTGGATCCTTCAAAATACAACTCATCAAAATTTTCTGATTTTTCTAGAAAGGCAATGAGGTGATTATCATTATTGAATACCTGCCAATGCTGAGAGTTGTCTGGCACGCTCGGGCGGAAAACCACTTCAATGGTGTATTTGTTCGTTTTCAAACCCGGGTGCGGGAGCATGAGAGATGCTGAAACAGCCAGCGAATCAGCCATGTCATTTTGAGCTCTTGGAATTGCCCCTATCGAAAAGGCATCAAATTCCTCAATGCTGTCCCATACTGCATTACGGTAGTGCCTGAGCCTTTCATTTTTCACTTGGTAAATCCTTTTGACCTGATTTACAACTAGCTCGGCATCACCTTGTGCCTTTAGATTTTTAATTCCTCTTTCCTTTGCAGCTTGCATACCGAGTAACAGAGACTCATACTCGGCAGTATTGTTAGTGTTGAAAAACTGCAATTTGAAAGAAAGAGGAATGACTTCTTCCTCAGGAGATATCAGCACAACCCCAGCGCCACATCCACTAGTTGCGCAACTGCCATCAAACTGCAGGGTCCAGACCTCATTAAGATCCTTTTCCTGAACAAAAACACCCTTTGTACCCGTCTCGGTAGATAAGAAGTAGTTTCCCATCCCTGATGATTCAAAAAGGATTTGGGCTTTGGGGTCTTCAGAGTTAGTGACCAAGTATTTCTTTTGCGATTCTGGCTCCAAAGTTTGCATTACGCCTTTGACTGGAATTCTAGCTTTGGACCAGTCCATGTGAATTTCTCCACCAACTTCGCTGCAAAAGCTCCTTCCCAGCAGAATTCCATAGGCTGCCGGAATGTCAGCGACAAGGACGGTCATTTTTACTCTTTTATCCGGGAAGGCCGCAAACGCAAATTGCGCGTCTTTGATTTGGCCAATCAATGGCACTTGCTTGGTTTCCAATGAGTAGCATCTGCCGAAAGGTTTGGTAAGAGTGAGGCCCAAAGCATGGGCGACTTTCGCCGGCATGACGTTATCGGAAGCTCCGGAATCAATTATACAGTTGCTCAACTTATGACCGTTGATTAGGAGGGAGAGATAGAAAGGTTCTATCTTGCCTGATGCAGACGTTGAGGCAACATTTATGTGGGATTCAGGAGGAGTGGAAAGGATTCCTTTAGGGGAAGCCTGATTAGATATAACAGCTTGACTTTGGATATACTTAGTCAATCTTACAAGCTGTTCGGGGTTTGACTGAAGATACTCAGCTTCAGACATCTGGATCTTGGTCTTCTTTGCATGATCTATAATATCAAACGCGGCCAAGGGTTGCGTTGGTGAAGGAATGAGTCCTTCACTTCGCGATGGTGGAACAGAGTTACTGATCTTGATAGGAACATGAGAGGGCTGACTCGGAGGAGAGATAGGTGGAAAAGACTTCTTTGCAAAAGATTTAACAGGGAGTTGAGTGGGGAGAGGATTACCTCTTTTAACAATGGTTGGAGGCGCGTTTGACACGGCCCTCTCTTTCTGCGTATGGGCAGCAACTTCTGCTTCTTTTCCTTGCGAGCGGGTAAAAACAGCGTAGGATTGTCCGCTTGCATAGCCTTGAGTACTCTCTTCTTCATCAGATTCGTCCTCGTCAAATTCCATGTATCCAATAGTAGAGTCGCCAGTCGGTTCACCGACATCTTGATCATCTTCGCCTTGGAGCGAAGGTTCTTCATAGTACTGTTCTTCCTCTTCAATTTCGACCAAAGCATTGACCGGAGGAGCTTCAAGCGCCAATCGTGGAGCAGTTACAGGTAAGCGCGGCCTTTGTGAAGCATTGTTAGGAACAAAATTCCTCCGCGGGGCATCCCGGTACGAGGGACTAGGAGAGGCCTGGGCCAGCTGCTTCTTTAATGCGAGCAGATCATTCGCCATCTTTTGGAATGCTGGATCAGACGAAGTAGTAGGCGAGGGATCTGAAGATTTGGACTTGGAAGATTCCTTTTTTAACTCGCCAGATATTATCAAATTGTCTTCTATCCGGATGGCAGCAGCCTGAGCGAGAGGCAGAGTAGCTACTCGCTCTTGAAGGAGCAAGAAGCTGACTTTTGAGCTCATGGCGTTCACGAAGAAACACTTCTGATTCTCCGGTGTTGGAAGCATGGCAGTGGGGACACGGTTGATTAATGCATTGAACCGGGCGACAAAATCGCGCATGGTCTCATTGACTTCCTTTTTTAGGTGGGTGATCCGTGATAGCAACGCAAATGCATCTTCTGAAGGCTTATATCTGTCTTCAAAAGCTTCCCGCAAGGTTGCCCAACTGGTGATAGATCCGGCCGGCAAATGCTGAAACCATTCAGCTGCGGGCCCTTGTAGAGTTTCCAGAAAAAGGCGAACCGACACATCTTCGTGAGTCACGTCCAAAATACTGCATGACATAATGAAAGCAGATATGTGGGAATCCGTGCTTTGATTTCCGCTCCCGTCAAATTTAGGAAAATTCTTTCGGTTCCCATGAGGGAGCGCGTGAACTGGATGTGGCAGTGCGAGAGGACCCATAGCATTTCCCCATGGTACTGCCATTTGAAAGGCTGGAAAAAGCACACGAACTGGGAGGGTGGTTCCACTGAGCAGCAAGGCACTACAAAGGGATGTAGATGCTCCTTGTAACAGACTTTTTCTTCGCGGAGGTGAGACACTCCTGGATGACCGGCTAGCTGAGCTTAGCGCTGAAAAACGTGCCGGTGTTACGCTGAAATTGTGCCTCTGAAGCAGATCGAAAGTAGGATCGGCTTCTCCACGGGCTCTCCTGCTGCGCGTAAAAGGTTCACTCGCCAGTGTACCTTTCAGATCTGCAATATTATGGCGCAGATTTAAACTTTATTTTTGGGTGTACTTGCTGATTTTCTGGTTTTTCTGTCAAAAACCAGCAGCATGCACTTTTCTGAATATTTAAAAACTATCCTCCTCGAAAAACCGATTGCGGTTAATGACAAATAGCAGCGAGGATAAGATGGCAGGGAAGATAGTAAGCTGATTTTCAGATCTGATTTTTACTTTTCAGAGGATTTCAAACTTTTTTAGAAAACAGCTAAAACTCAGATCTACGGAAAAATAATGATTTTGATAAAAACTCAGCGAACTAAAGATCTGTAACTAGGCCCGATCTACGGATCTCAGAAGAAATTTTTTTGATTTGAGCACTTTTGCAAATTTTTCGGATTTTTATAAAAAATTCAGGTTTGCAAACAGGCAGCAATCTTTTGATTTTTCTGATTTTATATTATGCCACCAGCATAGATCTGACAGATCTGTTCGATCCCCAGCGGAGTCGCCAAAAACTGTTGGTCCGAAAATCTGTCGCGCGGACAGATCTATGGATAGACGAGCCAACAGTGTTGCAGGGCTTAGCCCCTCTTTGAGACAGCAAAGCGAAACTGGTTTATTGCTATTTCTACTAGCAGGAACCTATGCAAGTCTCACAGATTCTGCCTTCGGGGGGTTGGGATCTCATCCCGGTAGAGTGTTTCAGGCTGCGAAAAGAAAGGAATGAAAGAAGGAAAAGAGAAAGAACAGATCCGAAGGAAGAAAAGAAATGAATTCCAAAGCAGAAAGGTCAGAAGATTTATGTTTTTAGTTTGGTAGTAAACAGAGCCAAACCTACTTGCATAAATAAACAAAGCAATACTGATAAACAAATGACGGAAAAGTAGATATGAATCCAACAGATTAAACACATACAGATCTAACGTAAGAAAGATCTAATGTATAACACAGCTATTGAGCACAAAGTCTGAATAATTGTATTACTGTTCTTTTCTGTTACAAGAAAGCTCAAAGTCTTTCTCTCCTCACTTCTATTTCTATCTGAAAAATGTTCACCTCCTTTAGAATACAACAAGTATTCTAGTATTTATAGAAGATGAGAGAGAGAGAAGGCAAAAAGGAGCCAACCACTTATTTACAAGATATTTACAAAATATCCAAAAGTCATGTTGACTTTGACAACTTTGATGGATGACATCATCCCATGATGCAACATGGATGATGTCATCATTTGTGCCAACTTAATTCAGATATTACGAAAAGAAAGTCGGAGAATAGAGAGGAGAAGAAGAAGAAGAAGAAGAAGAATTTATTCATCATCATCATCCTGTGGCCTAAAAGGGGTTGCCTGTTTCTGATGCTGATCAGGAGATGAGATGTGGAACTGAGCGCGGTATTCCAAGAACTTGCTGATCATTGGCCCAAATTGATCCTGTGATGGATCCTTGTGCCGTTCACTGATTGCTTCGCAAGTTTCCCGCTCATCTATGAGCTTTTCTGGGATCTTGGAATAGTCTTTACCCGCCTCGATTAGGGACCCGATGAAGTCTCTACAGGCCAGTAGGTTGTTGATGGATTCGATGTCGAACGTGACTTCTGGCCCTGTCCCTTGAGTAGCTATCTCCTTGAAAATCCGGATAGTATCATCAGCTGATCTCAAGGTGAGGGAAGGAGTGAGCAACCCTGGAGTCATAGATAGAACAATCTTCTCCATTTGATGCATCGCATCCAGGGCCTCTTCCTTCACCTTGTCTATCTTCTCTAACACGAATTCGAGCTGATCTATCCGATAGTCCAGAGTGGACATGGTCTTGTTGAGGGTCCTTGGATGACCGAATACTCCGAACTTGACCAAATCTTCGACTGAACAGTCGAACATTTGTTGGAAGGCCTCGTGCTGGAGTCTAGCATGCTCTAATTCTTCTGATACTGGACCTGCTAATGCTTGGAGTTCCTTATTCGCCTTCTCGATATTCAGGTATAAGCTGATATATTCGGCGATTACTTTTTTACTATCTTTGAGGATCTGGCTCCTCCAAGCAGAAACAGCCATACCTTGCTCGCCGATTTTTGAATACTCATTAATCTTCTCCTGACTGAGCAGCTCAGGAGTCTCGGTGGCAGCTATGGGAGGTGCACTTCCCATCTTCTATAAGGCTTGAAGCAGGTATATATTCTGTTCCTTCAGTAGCCTCTTTTCTTCCTTTGTTTCTCGAAGCTTTTCGCAGAGTGCATCAACTGCGGAAAGAGCTTCCCCCTAGAGACTTTCTGAGGATGTCCCCATTGTGACTTGGGTCACTGTGAAATCTGCCGGAGACAGATCTTCTTTCTCTTTGGTGGGATCGGGGTAGGCTATTTCCATAACCCTCTCACCTACAGCGCTCTTGGAGAAGCGTGTAACCGGCTTGTGCTTCTTTGCTCCTTTAGCCGGAATGACTGAAAAGTCCATCGGAGCGATGGGGACTTTCCTCTTTGGTTGGCTCAGCTGCTGAGAGATCCAAGCTGGTCCTATTGAAGAAGGACCAGAGACAGAGGGGGAGGCAGCAATGGTAGAAGAGGGGAAGAATGTGGAGACACGCGGCGGCGGCATTGAAAGAACAGCCGCGGAGATGTCCACGGGGGGAAGGGAAACCGCAGCAGCAGAAGAGATAGGAAGGGAAGGGAGCTCGGAGATGAGGGAAGAAATAGAGGAAGACAAATCAGTGAGAGAGGAGAGGATGGACGAAGAGGCAGGGGAGAGAGTAGAAGAAAGGGGGAGAGGACACAACCAAAGGAGTGGTTGCTGACATCTGAGGAAGGGGAGGAAGAGAAGAAGAAGGGAATAGAAGGGACCTCTGAAGTTGTAGCGATGCCGAAATCCTGGGTGGATGGGCGTATAGGACTATCCTCTTTCAATTCTTTCTCTGGCGAATCCAGAGTTATTACTTGTTCAGGCTCTGAAGGAAGAGGACTTTCAGGGGCTTCCTCTTGAATGGTGCTAGGTTCACCTTCGGCACCTTTGCCTTTCAGCAGCTACTTTGTCCTTGGAGGTGCGTTGCCTAAAGGGGAAGTTGTGAAATCTACCCCGAGGTAGATTAGTCCGTTCATAGCGGCACCCAATGCTCCGTTCTCCGCATAGTTTCTTTTACTCATCTCCTCAATTGTTTAAGGAGCCTTGCTTCTGTCAATGTCCGGGAAGGGCCAATCATCCCCTTCTGTGTCATTATACACTTTGTCTACTTCATCTTCCGTGGTTTGGAAGTCTTTTGGGACAATGGCCACTCCGTATTGGATGATTTCGGTTAATGCCAAGCGAGAGTGATCCTTTCTTCTGAGTTCTACCTCATGGAGAACGTCAATGTAGATATCCTCAATCTGAGGGACATGAATCAGATCAAGCTTAGCCCTTGGTATTTAGCCCCTAGGGTCGAATGTAGGCCTTGCTGGGAAATCATGCTTTAGGTTGAGCAATTCTAACTCAGCAAACATCTCCTTCGCCTTGTGATAGCTGGAGCATGTGTAACGGCCTACTGTGAGGGGGAAAGGAGTTTCGCCCTTCTTTCTCTTGAGGCACTTTTCATGGTATGTGACGAGCTGTCTTGACAGTTCCAATAAAATCAGCTTTGGTCCAGCATACCTCGGTAGCCTGGTTGGTTTGCCCAAAAAGTTGACCGCCCTCAGATAGGTGAACGTGGGGAATTGGGTGAACAAGGCTCCCCATTTCTCTGTGACCGCCACTATGTTTTTGGTTGTCCGGCTATGAGTCAAATTTGGCCGCAACATGCACATGATGTGATAGAAGAAAACATCATTGATTTTAGCAAATTGAGGGATACTATTCTCTAGTCTCAGCTCTGGATAGTAATCAAATATCTTGGCCTGAGGCCATACTCCACTTCGGTTAAGCGCTGGGTAATCCCTTGCCGATGCTGCAGCGTAGACTACATAGGAGTTCATATGAAATACTCCAGTTGTGGCAAGCTGTTGTAGCTGCTCAGAGATGGTGTTGCTTATTATTTCACCCCCAGCAAAAGCGCTGATCGGGAAAATTCTTATTCATTCTCTCCAGGTACCCGCAGCATCCACTTATGGAAATAGTGGGCATTTGAAAGCCCGAAGACTCTACTTAGGAAAGTGATAGTATCTCTGAGTTCCTCTGAGAAATCACTTCGGTGGATAGTCTGAGGCCACCGGGTCACTACCTTCTTATTCTTTAGGTAGACCTCATTCATTAACTGCATGCACTGGCCTTCGTTGTCTTCCCAAGCCTTGATGCATTCCTGTTGGCTAACAGCCACATAGTTCCAGGTGGTGAGGGATGCCAAGCATCAACTCAAAATGACGGGCAGTGAGGTTTATGACTACCTCGCCCTTGCTTGTTCTCAACACATCTTGTGTCCTTGTTGAAGGATTGTGCAACAACCATCGTGAATTCGTTGTTCACCAGCGCTGACAAGGATTCCTCCGGCAAAGTGCAGGGCACTGCCTATTAGTTTGTCCATCCATGGACTTCTTGTAACCTTTTGAGTTCTAAGCCAGAACTCATCCATGTCAATGTGACCCAATTCAGAGTCCCGGATATCCATACTGCACTCAGCCTGTGATTCGGGCATCCTGACCTTCTGATATTTGTATTTCATTTCTTCTTCTGTTAGCTTTGCCTTTCCTCTTGGTTTGGTGGGCTTCTTGCTTGACGTAGACATGTGTTCTTTCGAACTCAGCTGCTGATCTGCACGAAGAAGAAGAGAGACCCAATCCAAAAAGGTTGAATTAGACATTTGATCTTCCATGGGAAAGCTTAGCAGGAGGAGTTAGAGATTTAAAGGCTCAGGGCGCAGGAAAAATACAATTGGCAGGCCAAATAGATAAGGTGCGCAAGGAAAGGAATGTTGCAGAGGTTAAATTGGCGCCAAAAGCGCATGGTGCATGGATGAAGCAGGTTGCATTTTATAACAGGGCGCACAGGAAATGCATGTTACATTGGGGTTTGATGCGCCCTATGGCGCATGGAAAGATTGTGTAACATGGACGAATGATGCGCCAAAGGAACATAGCGTGGCGCATGGAGGGTTTACACAACATCATGTTACTGCATCGGGAGGGTGCGCCAGCGCCTATGTAATCTTTATTACTTGCGTGAAAAAGGCTTTTGTTGCATCGAAACCTGGGTGCGCTCTTTGGCGCGTGGAAATGGGATGCAACATGGATAAAGGACGCGCCAAGGCTTATAGGAGGAAGCGCGGGATTTACACTTGGAGCATGCAAAAGGGGTGCGCTTATGGGTGCATGAATTTCAGATGTAACAGGATGGTAGGGTGTGCCATGGCGCGGATCTTGAGTATGTTGCAAGTCGGATAGGTGCGCCGAGGGGCGCGACTGTCTGGATTATTACAAGGCGCGCCGGTGCACCTTGTGAAATAAACTCTCAAACCTCTCTTCTTTCTTTCTCTTCCACTTCAAAAAATACTCGGACAAGTAAGGTTTAACAAAAATCTTTTAAACAGATCAAGCCAGCTAAAAAACGACCCCTTTTCCAGCAGATCCGGAAAGAGGGAGGGAGAGGAAGAGCAACAGAGGAAAATGAACAGGACAGCACGGGGGGGAAAGGCCCAAACACATTCAAACTCTGATGAAAACCGGCCAGCAAGTTGGCATACACACCAAAACCGGACAAAAACAATCCCAAAGAACAGAAAAACATAAAACGGGGAAGGGGAAGAAACCTCTTACCTTAAAAATATAGCGAAAAATTCCTTGAGCAGGTCCACAACACGATGAAAGCGACAGAGCAGGGGCTGACAAGTCCCAGAAATATCACGTAGCTCGACAGAAAGAATGAAAATGACATTGGGTGCCGCACTGATATTTATAGAAAAACCTGTCATTAATGCGCACACCAACCTTTGAAATGGCGCATGGAAAACGGCTGTCGACAAGGTAAGCGTGCGCCCTTAGCACACTGGAAGGAAATGGCAACAGAAGAATGAGCGCGCTTTGGCGCAATCCCAAGATGCGTTATCGACATGAAGTTAATGTGCGCCCTTTGGCGCACCAAAAATTGGTGTTGCAATGTAGATTACGTGCGCCCTTTGGCGCACCGAGAAGCGTGCTAACATGGAAAACCATGCGCCAAAGGATTTTAAGGGGCGCATCAAAAACTGATGTTTGCAATGCAAAACCATGCGCCTTAACCAAAAAAGGCTCAAAAAAGACTAAGTCCAAAAACTGAATTTCCCGGGAAGGGATTTTATAATATTTCGAACGCGAAGGATCCTCAACGAGGGGTCCAAACAAAATTTTCGGTATGGTTATCGGTAAAATTGCCCTTGTCAATTTTACGGGATAACAATATTCAAGTCATAGTGTACACTAACCTGGATACATTATTTCTGATTGATCATGAATCAGACCTTAAAAGAAATGAAATTTCTTTTCTCTACCATCTAGGTAAATCTACTAAGTATTTTTCCCCCACCACTATGAATATTTGAGATTGTAGCAAAGTCACACACAAGTACGTGGCCAAATTACACTACCCATTACTATTGGTTATAATACCCTTGACACATTATGTTATGTTATTAGGAAAATTTCCACTATAATATCATCCTCAATAAACTATGGTTATATGTTATTTCCATCAGATTTTTGTCTATATGTTTTTGGTTTCTTCATCATGACTCTACTTACCTTTGTCCACTAGATCTCACCCCTTTCCAATTTTATGTTCCACCTTCATGATGGAAGTCTAAATATTTACCATATGCTCCCCACATTATCATAAATAAAATACCTGCAAGAAATATTTTATCTCTCCTTCCACCACGTGTGGTTGATGCAAGCAAGCCTCATTAGTAATATTTTTTTATGTAAATTCTTATTGTGGATATCATTGAGGTATTAGTTGTCCATGAAACAATCTCTTTTAAATCCACCCCCCCCACCCCCCCCCCATCTCTCATGTCATCAAAAAAAAAAAAAACAAGTTATATAAATAAATATATATTTATAAAAAAAAAAAGGGAAACCCTAGCCGTTTATATATCTCCTATATATATATATATATATATATATATATATATATCAACAAAACCAAGAATAAGATACAAGGGAAACTTGAGACCTCTCCTAGAACATTCATGGCTCCTCCCAAAACCTGCACTTTTCAAAATGAAGAATGGGAAAGAAAAGAGATGCAAAAAAAGACATAGAGAAAGTTATGGAAAAAAAAAATCGAATCAAGGGTCGGGATTTGATTAGATACAAGGGCCAATGTTTACTCCTACCCATTTTTAAGTCATGAGCATTTTATGGGAGTGAGAAAACCAAAATTAAAACGGGTATGGGGTAATTAAATAAAAAGGGGAGACTAATCAAATTAAAAAAGGTTGTATAGACTTAGTAAACTTTGTGTTTTAAATTAATGCTTAGTGGAATAAAATAATCAAGTTTGCCTTGGGCTAGCGTTTAGGCAACTTCAGAAATTAATAATTAATATGAATTAAATAATAATAAAAAGGGGTTAAGAAGATCATTAGTTCACTATCAAAAAAAAAATCTGACTTAGTGGCCTGGTTTCCGGTGTCCCGAGGCAGGGCATTACATTTGGTATCAGAGCGGAGGTTCACACACGTGGACACTCTGGGTGATCAATCAACCAGTTAACAACATTGGTAATAACATTAAAAGTAAGTAAATAAATGAAATAATTAAATATTTTATGTAACCATTTAATAACCTCTTCGCCACCTCATGTACACGATGGCACCCAAGAGGGGACGATCAGCTAGAGGCTTGGGGCATAGTACACCTATGCGGGAATCGTCGGCACCCGAATTTGGGCCTCAGATATTAGAGGTTGTACAGCAGCTGATGGGTGTTGTGCAACAGCATCTCCCACCACTACAGGAGGTGAGAGAGGAGATTCCATTGGGATACAAGGAACCAATAGGCGAGGGGGTGCATTCAAAGCAACCAGAGCACAATACACCGAGGTAAGAGAGATCACATAGCCCTTCTGTTCATCACGAGATGATAGCCTCATACCGTCGTAGCTACTCACACATTCTCAAGGGACCATTTGGGGATAGGTGACCCCTTTCACCTGTTGGACTACATCGCCAGGATCGAGATATATGCAGTGTGATAAGGGATCTTCTTTGCTTACATCCACCCACCTACACTAGCTCTATAGATGGCTTTGGGGCTGAGTCATGGCTCCTTAGCTTGGATAGTTTCTTTGGCTTGCACTCTTACGAGAGCAATGTCAAGGAAATATTCTCCATACACCTCATCCGAGATGCAACAGGCATTTGGTGGAGAAATGAGGAGCGAAAGCTCCATTTGACTCAAGAGACAATGACCTAGGAGATGTTCGAGGAGTGATTTAGGGCTCGTTATATGTCAGAGTATTTTGTGCAGAAGAGGATTGATGAGTTTCACGACTTACGACAGGGATCTGGCACAGTAGCGTAGTATGAGAGTCGGTTCCTGGATCTTCTGTAGTATGTGGACTACTTGCAAGATGAGAAATTACAAGTCAATAGGTTTATTCGAGGGCTTAATGTAGATATAGAAAGAGCAGTCAGGATGTTATCTCCTCCCACACTTGAGAAGGCCATTGAGAAGGCCTACTTAGCTGAGGAAAACAGGACAAGGGCACAGGAGCACAGAGATAGAAAAAAGAGAAATTTTCAGGAGAGGATTCAGGCATTTCAGAGTCAAAGGTCACAGGGTACAACACCACCCCCTAGAGGAGGATTCTGGCCTCCACCAGTAGCCACAACGGCACCACCGCACCCGTAGTAGCAGACGTAACACCATGGCCACCAGCAACAGAGGGCTAGACAGACTTAGAGCTTTCAAAGAGGTGGCACTAGAGGAGGTTTTGGTGGAGCCAGGGATAGGACTTAGGGTACTCATCAGGTACAGCTAGCTCGCATATAGTAGTTTGGTAGGGCTGGACCGGCAGGATCAGTACACCAGAGTACAGGAGGGACTCCGTCTCAGAGGGGTACAGGAGGATGTTTCATTTGTGGATCTCCTGATTACTATGTGTGTATGTTCCTGTAAAAACCAAATACCATGGATGCACAAAGAGCCGCTAGGTTTGAGAATATGGTAGATGACATGGGACGTGCCCATCATGTATATGCAGTGGTTGAAAACTGCTAGGCTGAGCATCAGGCCACAGCCATTGAGACGACAGGTACTATTAGGGGTATTTTTATCTCAGTACTTTTTTATTCAGGTGCTTCTGATTCTTTTATATCACCTTTTATAGTGGACCAGTGTGGGCTAGTGGTGGTTAGGCAACCAGATAGTTAGCAGGTTGAGTTGGCTTCTGGGGCTAAACTCATCGTGGACTCATATGTGGAGAGTTGCGTACTTGGTTTAGGAGCCTTCTCCACTACACTTGACCTCTGAGTTATTCCTCTAGGATCCTATTAGGTAGTGTTGGGTATGGATTGGCTCGAGGCTCATCGAGCTAAGGTGGATTGTAGAAATAAGGTCATTGAGTTTCAGGATGATCTTGGGAGTGCAGTTGTGATTTCAGGGATGAAGAGACCAATCTCTTTACGCATGATCTCGGCTAAACAACTCAAGTAAATCATGCATAAGGGATGTCAGTTGTTTGCCATCACCATCAGTGACCGATCAGAGAGCACTCCAAAGCACTCACCCTGTATTTCGATTTATTTGTTTATATATAAATCAACAAAACCAAGAATAAGATACAAGGGAAGCTTGAGACCTCTCCTAGAACATTTATGGCTCCTCCCAAAACCTGCACTTTTCAAAATGAAGAATGGGAAAGAAAAGAGATGGAAAAGAAGACATAGAGAAAGTTAGGGCAAAAAAAAAATTCAAATCAAGGGCCAAGATTTGATTAGATCCAAGGGCCCATGTTTACTCTGACCCATTTTTAAGTCATGATCATTTTATGGGAGTGAGAAAACCAAAATTAAAACGGGTATGGGGTAATTAAATAAAAAGGGGAGACTAATCAAATTTAAAAAGGTTGTATAGACTTAGTAAACTTTGTGTTTTAAATTAATACTTAGCGGAATAAAATAATCAAGTTTTCCTTGGGCTAGCATTTAGGCAACTTCATAAATTAATAATTAATATGAATTAAATATTAATAAAAAGGGGTTAAGAAGATCATTAGTTCACTATCAAAAAAAAAATCTGACTTAGTGGCTTGGTTTCCGGTGTCCCGAGGTGGGGAATTACAGCATATTTTTTGGGTATGGTGGTCGCATAAAATGATTAAGAGTATAAGATCGACATAAACATGATATAAAAAAAAAGGAATTTTCATGTTCTTGAGAAACCATTTTGTGATTCTTACTCTCTTCCCTCCTCAATTTCCCATGAGTGTGAAACCATGGAGATTAATAACCCTTCTCTGGATAATATCGAAATCTAATTCAAAGAGGATGAGCATCCTTCTTCAGATATGATAGATGTGGATATTGAGGGGGAGTCTTGTCAATCTGTGTCTCAGTCTAGAATTCCTTTATGTACTCAAAATCTGGTTTCTAACTCTCATCTTAATAATCTAATAAAGATTACCCACAACCAGCATTCTTATCATTCCTTGTCAAATTTTTATGAGTTTGAACCTAAATCCTTTTAAGAATCCATCCTAGATGAAATTTGGATTGAATCTATGGAAGCTAAATAAAATTCTATAATAAAGGATAAAACTTGGGAACTATTTCCTCTTCCTCCTAAAAGAATCATTGTAGGATCCAGATAGTTACTTAGAATCAAGTACAACTCTATTGGTAAGATAGACAAGTTCGTGATAATATTAGTAGATAGAGGGTTTAATCATAAACTTGGTTTACACTATATTGTTCAAACCTTTTCTCATGTTACCATAATGAGATTTGTTATAATTCTTCTAGCTTTAGCTTCTCAGCATGGATTGGAGATTTTCCAAATTGATGTTAAGAATTCGTTCTTAAATGGTTATTTGTAAGAAAAAATTTACATACATCAACTTAAAGGCTTTGAAGAACCTAGTAAGGAATTATGTGTATAATATTTTAAAATCTTTGTATGGTCTTTAACAAGCTCTTAGAGATTCTTATGCTAAGATAAATAACTTCTTTCAAGAAATTGGTTTCAAAAGTTGTAATGATTTTGATGCAGAGAGAAAGAGGAAAATTAGACTTGTTTGATGAAATTGCTCGAAGTTTCCTAAAATTATTTCCCATGCTATTATCCCTCCTAAGACACAAGTCTTATTATTGGTAATGAACCACAATGAGTTATGGGAAATTAAACCTTTTTCCAAATACCATGTATTGTATTAATGCATCCTACAAAATTTTAGAACCTAAATCAAATTTTAACCCCTTGATTCAATATTTATTTGTGTAATTAGGTCTCATATTATGACCTTTTCTGAAAAAGCCAAATTGTGAAATATTGCAGTCACCAAGAGCATAGAAAACATATAAAACCTAAAGAATCCATTTCAAGGTCCTAAATGGATAGATCTTGAAATTTTTATCCAATGACTCCATGTATAAATCCTCCTAACTTGATTTTATGCTAAACCCTACTTAGGGTTTTGACAGACCCGGTAAGGGATAAAATGACTTATAAACAATTTTACAAACTTTCAAGCCTTAAATTTTCACATGTAGACCTATGCTAACCTGTTACAACTTCTTAAGCAAGTATATAAAAGAGAAACATGAAAAAAATTATTAAGTGGAAGATTTACCTCTCCAAAAATAGGATTTTCTTCCTCCTACAAGAATGTAGAGTGTCTATAGATAAGTTACCAACATTCTTATTTCTCTTAGATGCTAAAACATGTATTATCATCCTCTAAGAACATTGTACAAACAATTCATGAATGGAGATTCCAAGGATTAACCATTTAACTTGAGTTTTAAGTCAAAATTAGTCTTCTCTTCATGTCTTATTACACATAGTCTCTCCAAAACAATTTTTTCTCATTTTTCAACTTCCAAAAAGATCCTCTCTTCTATTTTCCATATTTTTATCAATGAAAATAAAATCCCTACCCTACTTTCATCGACCCACATATTCTATCCTTTATAATTTTTAACATTCAGGATCACTTTTACTCGAGAAGACTAAGAATACCAAATGGAGAAAACATGACTTTTGATGAAAATTTATTATTTTATCATGTCCATCAAAAATAAGTGTTAAATACACATACACATGATCTAAAAACCCTTATACAAACATCCTACGCTATTCATGCACACCAAAATTGCTCAAAATACCCAATTTCCTATTTAAGAAATTCAATACCAATTTGGGAAGAAAAACTCTTTCAAAGCCAAAATTTTAAAATGAAGACACCTAAAAACCTATAAACACTTATATTAACCTATTTATACCCTCCTAAGATGTTACAACACAAATTTTTATGAACACCCATTTCCTTGTTCATACTCCTGCATCATTTGCCCTACGACAGGGTAATTTTATGACCCCCTAAAAATAAACCATAGATATTAATTTATGAATTTTTAAAAATAACTTCTAAAATCTGGGTGAACTCCATAAATTCAAAGGAAATTTTTTCAAGCGATAGAAACTATCTGACGGTAGCATTATCTTGTTGTTTGGTAGTAAATTTCTCTTTTTTACATGTAGTAAAGGCGATTTGACTATAAAATGTCTAGTATTACTGTAAACACTAGGAGAATCAAATAAAAAATTTACTTGTACCTATAAAATTTATGTGAAATAGAAAAAAACCTAACACCTCAAAATTATCAAAATCCAAATTTCAAAAACCCAAATATTTGTTAATTAACGAAGATTAGTCACTAAAATTTGCACTACCCTAGGAACAAAAAACTTAACTCATGAAGTCGTGTTCATGAGACCTTTTAAAGTACTACCAATCTTGATGATATCACTTTTTGCCATCCAAGTGGCATCCTCTATAGGATGATTCTTCCACTTCACCAATTATTGATAATATTATTTCCCTCTAGTTATTTTTCTTATCTTTTTTCTAGGATTGATTCTAATTCTTATTTTATTGCTTGAGATAATTGTTTTGCATAGTCTTGTATTGGTGTTTCTTCTTCTCAAGTTGTATGATAACTCTCCTCTCCCTCTTTGATTGGATACAATTATTCTACTTTAAAAATAGGATAGGTTCTAACATTTTCTAGCACTTCTACTTCATATGCATTATTGGATAATTTCCTGATGATCTTACAAGGACTAATTTTCTTCATTTTTTAGTTTTTTATACTATCATTTTAGAAACATTTTCTTCCTGACATGAGTCAATACCATATCTCCCACTTAAAAATTGAGTTATCTTCTTCTAATATTTTCATGTTGCTTATACTTTGTTACACTCTTTTCCAATTACTATTTTTCCTTATTCATAGATTTCTTACATATCAATAGAAAGATCTTCTCCTTTAACACTTCTCTTCTCCATCTTACCTAAATATCTCAATTCAAAAACCCCTCTTGGATGCATTCAATAAACTATTTTTAATGGACACACTCATGTGCTCCTGTTAGGTGAATTTTTATAGGAAAATTTAGCTTGGGAAAGGACTGAATCCCAGTATTTAGGAATTTCCTTTATCAAACACATCAATAAATTTCTAAAACTCATATTAACCACCTTATTTTTTCCATTTGTATGAGTGTGGTAGGTTGAAATGAAATTCAAATTTGTTCATATTTTCTTCCACAAAGTTCTTAAAAAATTTCCTATGAATTTTTTATCTATGTCTAAAACAATACTCTTTGGAGTTCCATGTAATCTAAGTACCTCCTTGAAAAATAAATTAGCCACATGAGTAGAATAATTCATTTTTTTACATGGTATGAAGTGAGCTATATTTGAAAATTTATCCACTATCACAGAAATCGAATCAGTTCCACCTTGAATTGTTGGTAGGCCTAATATAAAATCCATACTTATTAAGTCTCATGATCTATTATACAATGGTAAAGGTTGATACAACCCTGCATTAGTTCTCCTTCCCATAAAAAATTTAAAAATTTTACATCTTTCAACAAACTTCCTCACATATGCTTGCATTTTTGACAAAAAATAATGAGTTTTCAGTTGTGCTAAGGTATTATCAAGACCAAAATGACCTACCAAACTTCCGTTGTAGACATTAAAATTAGGTCACACTCCCCTTTGGTCCCTCAACAAATAAACACCTTCATCACATCTAGCCATGGCCCCCTTCACCCCACTAATATTAATTTAATTAATTTAATTAAATTAATTCATTATCCTCACCATATTTATTATTTAAATATCTTAATTTAGATAATTCCCACACTTGCACCTCACCTAGACACCTCCTCTAGCCAACTCACCCTAAGACCTATTCTTAGTAAGTTGTCATAACTAACTAAGACTTACCCAAACCCTAAAAATCAATGCCTACATTCCCTCTAACCAAATCCCTGCATGCTTACAAGAAGCTTCCAGCTTAATCTGCGGGTTAACGACATGAGATCTTAGAAAATCAAGAGGATCTCCCTAGTTTGGTAAACCTAGGAATTCCCGCCTTGACCAATGCCGGTTACCCCTAACCGTCACCGGTTAAGATGAAACCCCCGTCGGTCACCTTTTAATCCCCAAAACAACCTTATTTTGGAGGTTGGGAAACATTGGGAATTTTCTTGAGAGATAACACATCTTTCTAGAGAAATTTTCCACAAGAACGCACATGCAAGGAAGGAGATCAAGCCTTTTCTCTTGCACAGGCATCCAACAATCATCCAGCAACCATCTAGCATTCACCCCAGCACAGATTTGATCCAACCAATCAAAAGGCAATGCACATGCAGCCCATGCAGGAGATTTCCAACATTTGGTGATCCTCAACAACATTCAACCTCTTACCGGCACCTTCATCCATCACTTACAAGAACCCAAAACCAGATTTCAAGTAAGTAGAATAGTTTACTCCTTTGTTTTATTCATTTCATCATTGTATTGTCATCCTTTTGTTCTCTTAGCCACCCATTGAACTCCTCTAATAGTCACCCCTCCATATACCTGTTAAAACCCTGACAAACCCCATCCAAACAGCCTAATACCTCGTTCCAGCCAACCAAGTCCTTTGTGCAATCATAAGGGAGACCCAAAGCTCATTTTGTGGCATTCTTAGCTTTCCACAGTAACCGGCACTGGTTCTCCCCAACCGGTGTCAATCACCCTTAACCAGCGTCGGTCTCTATATTTACCAATAGAGTCCAAAAAAGTGACCTATCCACCTATTTCCACATTACCTTTATTCATCTGTGATCTTCCTGAGACCTTTGTCAGACCTGCAGAGACCCAAAACCATTTATTTGACCTTCAGATCTTATTTTAACTTAGCCTATTATATTATATCTTTCTTATTGTATTTTGGATGAGATACCCAAATCATTTTAATTACATTAGGATTTACTTCATTGCCCGCATTAAATTGTTTAAAATAGTGGACTGATAGCCGTCTAGGAAGTATCACACTTCTCAGATCTAGCACACGCTAGGAAGTTCACTGCACATATTGTTTAACTCTTTCTGGTGGTCTTGTTTTCATTACAAGTAGTTCCTCCTAGCCAAAAGGAAGTTCTCATGATCAATTGTGGATTCAAAAGTCATATGTGCGCAACAACCCAACAACCAGCATTCCAACAGGTATTCCTCTTATGCCCATTACCCTATCTGTTTCATGAATATTTCAAAGAAATGTTTAAGAATCAGGTGAAACATTTTGGCACGCCCGGTGGGACCCATTCAAGGTTCCTTGCATTTTATTCATTCCTAGGAAAATTTGTGTGTTTGTTTCCCTTCTGAAAAGCATACACATTAATTTTCTTCCTTGGTAACCCTCTTTTTCTTTCTATTTGCTCTAAAAGAAACCTTTCTTTTGGTGTACTTAAAAAGAATCATTTCTTCTTGTTTTCTACATTTTAGTGAAAGAACATCCCTCTTCCTATTCATCCATTTGTGTCATTAAACTTCACATTTCGATTTGGGCTTAAAATAAGTGCATTGCATTCTAATTTATCACATTAGCTCACATTAATTGAGGGCAACCTATACATTGGAAGTCATTCCCAGCTGATGGTTGACAAATGAATTGTAGAAAGCACATCTCTCTCTCTTTGAGTCTTACCACATTGCACAAATTCAAAACAAATACATATTCTTAAACATCTTTCCTGGGAATGTCTGTCAATGATCACACTGATCTGAGGATTTGCAGGTACTCCCCAGCTCGCTGCTTTGTCGAGTCATACTTCAGAGAAAATCCCACCCCCGCCATAACATACCCAAAACCTTACCTTTTAGATCTCCTTCTTCGTAGGAAGCCATCCTCACCAAAAAAATTCTATTCTACAGTTCATGAGTCAGTCCTTAAATAACATAAGCTAAACAAACATAATAGAAAAGGCACTCTTAGGATCACATTTTTCTTAGTGTTTCTACTTGGCTTGCATTTTGAGGTGAGAGGTCACGTTCTTCATTCTTCTTGTTTATCCTTGCGCACTCCTCATCATAGTTGGTGTATTCCATCTTC